>JAHWFP010031414.1:42433-56680 GCA_023313725.1 Lithobius niger
CCCCCCCCCCCCCCCCCCCCCCCCAAAAAAGAACTTCTGTTTCCTTACCGCAAAAAAAGTTGGGGTATAACAAATGTAATATTGTAACTTTTGGAAATGGGGGAAGGGGTGGTGGGTAAAGAAATGTACCGTAGGGGAGGGAGGAGGGAAAGAGAATAGGCATTTCTGGAAACGACTAGGGCGTCTCGTTCAATGTCCATGAAAAAATAACCTAGCCTAAGGGAATATACTTTGGCTGCAGCAACATTGAAATAAAAGCCAGGGGTCGATCGGTAGGTAGATTTTTTTTTGGCGGGGGGAGGTGGGAAGATATTATGTGTTTGCGTTAAAAAATACTGTGAATGTCATCATGAAGTGCATTTGTGCCCCCCCCCCCCACACACACACACAACCAAAGAAGTCCTCCAAGCTTCCTCCTCGCCGCCAAAAAATTTGAGGTATAACTGTGTAATATTAAAACTTTTGGCTATTGAGGTGGCAAAATAAAAAAAAATATATCGTGGGGTGGGAAGGGGGGGGGGGGAGCTTGAAGCAAATTTTTTTAGGCGTTGATGCTATTTTGTATACATTAAAAAACACTGTCAGTGTCATCATCATAAGGTCTTTCTTTCAAGTACTGGTACTCACCAAAGTAAACAAATCCCAATTTCTCTCTACTAAAAAAAAATCTATTTTTTGGCATAAAAAATAATCAGTCTAAATATGTACGGTAGTTCATCTTGTGCCTTATCCCCTCCAGCCTCCACGCAAACCGAAGAGTCCTCCGTCAAAAAAAGTGGATTATAAAAACTGAAAAATTGAAACTTTCGAAAATATGCAAGAAGGTGGGTCAAAAAATTTACCGCAGTGGGGTATTTTTTTACGGGGAGAGGACGGGAGTCACCCCTAGAAACGACTACGGCCTATCGTTCAATTATATAAAAAAAAATTGGTCTAATAAAAAAGTTTTCTTTCCGTAACACTGAACGAAAAACGGTCGGTGGAAGAATTTTTTTTCACAAACAATGAACGCAGTTTTGTGGGTTTAAATAAGCAATATATTTGAAGTAACAAGTCGTGCTTCCTCCTCCCGCCACCTTTCATTACATAGGTGCAACGAAGGAGCACTCTACGACGCTAATAATATACCCCTATGTTTCAATAGTAAGCAAGTCAGCATTAGTCAAGAAGAAATCTAGCTATTTCTTTATCCGTCTTCAATTTATTCTCGGAATTCAACTTCGACCACTTTTCATTATCGTTCTTTAGACTTACACGCAAAAATAGTTTCGTCGATCGCGTAACACTTTGGCCAAGGCCAAACAGAGATAGTGGCTGCATCATGGGGGAAATGAGCCATTTGACAGTAGCTGCATGCTTCCTCTCTACTGTAATGCTCGAGGAACGCAGCTTCTCAGTGTGCCTTTACTTGGCAGGTTTCTTTCCCGATTCCGTCGTCAGGCGCGCGATCGAATATAGTCCCTAATCGTTCATTCAACGTTGGTTCGCTGCTTGGCCTGCTTTGGCGGGAATAAGCTAAACGGCGGGGGACTGCAAGAAAACATGAGAAAGATACAGGTAAATGCCACGTTTAACACTGAAATCGGGCTCGTGGACCACTTAATAATTGTTTGATGATTTCTTAAAAAACTACATCCGGTAGTGTATTGAGGAAATTTGATAAAAATGGCTAACGAAGTACTGTCCCTTTAAATACTTTATTTTCACATCCATTGTAAGTGTGACATTGTGGTCTAGGTGTTTGGGGCGCTATGTTTGTGTTCATAAGAATGGTGGTTTGATTCTGTGGTGAACTTATTTTTTTTTTACTTCTAAATTGACTGTAAGGTAATACTACTTTTATTTTCTAACTTTTTTTTAATTAATTATTTTTTCCTTTTTTTTTTCGTATTTTTTTCAACAGTTGATTAAATGTTTTTTTTACCAGATGAATAATCCATGATATTTAGAGGGAAAAAAAACATAACCTCCCCCCATTTTTTTCCTGGGTTTGTATCCCCTGGGTTTTCTGATGTGATGGGACAGCCCAATCACCTTTTTAGACTACTGAAGTCGGCATTCATTTTCCTCTCAATCTGTCAGGCGGTGACTCGAGAGGGGAGGTAGGGCTAGAATACTTGGTTAAGTATGTTTTAGGTAAAAAAGAAACCATTTAAAGCCGGCCTGGCTGGGGGCCGGCAAAATGTTCTTTTATGTTTTGCCAAAAAATATTAACCTGTTAATTTTAGCATTATCAACTGACCTCGTCAAACGTGGTGGCGGGCACTGATCTGACGGGGCGCCCCGGGATGCAAGCAGGCTTCCCCCCAAAATAGAAAATTTTGCACTTTATTCAGAACATTCGGTAGCTAACAGGAATTTTGGATCTCTTTCGTAGAGTTTGGTGGCCCTGAGAAGGACCGTTGTGGGACTTGCTTCCATCTGGGTGGCTTGCTTCCTTCAAGGTGGCTTGCTTCCTAAAAGGATGGCTTGCTTCCTTTTATGGGTGGTTGATTTCCATCTGGGATGGCTTGCTTCCGTTTCGTTCTGATTGTGCTTAAAGGGGCTTGACCACTGTTCTGGCTGCGACGATTGTCCCCGCCAGTGCAGAGGTTTTTCTTCTCTTGACATGTTCCTCAGATAGTGGGAGGTGAATGTCGTCGGGTGACGCCAGGAAGCTGTCTGTAGGATTTCTTTTAGTGGGATGGCGTTGTGATGTGCCCATGACGTAGATATTGCTCTGACCTCGTGTGCTGTTGCTCTTTCCCAGCTCAAGTTTGCCTTGTTGTAAGCGACGTCGATGGTTTTCCTGATCCAGCGAGAGATCATTGCAGCTGAGGTTTCCCCAGTTTGGAAGTCTACTGGTAAGAATAGTTGTTTCTTGCCTTTGCGGATATCCTCGTGTTGGGTGCGGGTTAGGTAGAAAAGGAGTGCTCGGATTGGGCACAGTAGGCGTTCTGGTTCGTTTCCTGTCAGGTTGGAAAAGGCTGGGAATGTGATTGGTTTCGATGTTTCCGATGGTTTTTGTGTTTTAGCACGGAATCCTGTTCTTGGGTGAAGTGTAACAAACGTGAAATTTGAACTGAAGATGCAGAAAGCTGGGTCTGCAGAAAGTGCTTGTATTTCCGAACAGCGGGCACTTGCTGCGAGTGTTACTAAAACGACGGTTTTCCTGGTTAGTAGGTGAAGGGAGCTGTCTTGCATTGGTTCGTAAGGGGGTTCCATTAGTGATTGTAGTACAATTGATAAGTCCCAGTCTGAAACAAGTCTTCTGGTAATGACGCGATCATTTTCGAAGGATCGGAGAAGTGCTGAGATGAGGTAGTCTTCGAGGAGGTTAGTTTTGTCTGCTGCCTTGAAAACCGAGTTTAGGGCTGATCGGTAGACCAGGATTGTTGAACCTTTGAGTTTTTCGGTTTCGAAGATAATTAAGAGGTCAGTGAAGAATCTTATTAGTTCTGGAAGAGCGGGATTGATTGATTTCCCTTGCGTAACACCAATGAAACCCTTTTGTCCAGTAACTGTCGTACATTCTGTTTGTTGAATCTCTTGTGGCTTTTGAGGCAATTCGGTTGGCATCTCTTTATGAATTCCTGCCTTTTTGAGGAGTTTGATGATAGTAGCCACGCGTGAAGGTTTAGGTTTGACAGATTTGGGTGTAGTTTCGAGCCCTTTTGATGAGACAGAAGATCTGGGAGAAGAGGGAGCCTTCTTGGGGTGTAGACTAGAAGGGACAGTATGTGGTGTATTGGAGTTGCGCCGTTTATTCTGTGCGACCGGAAGTGTGGGTTCCGGTCATGCTATCGAAGCTAGCGTTCGTTGGCTTGGGGCACTTGTCCACTTGCAACCACCATGTAATGTGTAAATGTCCTGTCTTGTAAATATGTACATAAGAAATAGTTATAATGAATTAAATATATAAGAAGCAACATAATTCCTGGCATGGTTCCTCCAAGTTTACAACACGACAATTTTGGCGACGAGGGAAATGGACTTAATTCAAGTAAGGTTTTGTAGTTAATGATGAAGTTGGCTGTTGTCCGTCATTGACATTAGGCCTAACCAACGTTAACCATGGGCACGAAGTACCGTTTTGAAGAATTTTGCGGCCATGCCGACAAATGGGAGATTTACACTGAACCTTTGGAGCAATATTTTGAAGCCAACGATGTTCCTGAAGAAAAGCAACGGGCCGTTTTCCTGTCTGTTTGTGGCTCCAACACGTATTCACTTTTGCGTGAGCTGCTTATTCCCGATAAGCCCAGTGAGAAAACCTACGAAGAAATTAAGACTACTTTAACGCAGCACTACTCGCCTAAGCCTTCTGAAATAGTGGAGAGGTGTACCTTCGATTTGCGGAAACGTAAGGAAGCCGAATCTGTTGCCGAATATGTAGCAGAATTACGTCGTTTAAGCCAGCATTGTAATTTTAAGGAAAAGCTTGAGGAGCGAATACGTGATGCACTGGTTCGAGGTATCAACGACAGCTATATTTAGCAACGGTTGTTTGCCGAGTCTACATTAACCCGTGATACAGCTGTAAAGCTAGCCACAGCACTTCAGTCTGCAGCAAGGGATTCGAAGACCATTCAAGCTACTGCGTATGGTGAAAATTTGCAAGGTACTGTTCACAAGGTCACGAAGGACAAACGTCCAGCAAGTGCAGGTTCTAATAAGAACAGTGAAATTGTGTGTTATAGGTGTTCTGGTCCACATAAAGCAAATGTTTGCAAATTTAAAGATGCCAAGTGTCACTCCTGTTGAAAAGTTGGGCATATTTCTAAGGCCTGTAGGGGTAAGAAAAGGTTCAGTTCTGCTTCTTCAGGTAAGCCTTTTGATGGTACACAACATGTTGTTGATGCACAAAATGAAAAGGAAACTGGTGAGTACAACATGTTTACAATTCAAGGTGATGCAAATCCTGTGTATGTATCAGTTTGTGTAAATGATGTACCAACTACTATGCAGCATGACACGGGTGCAGGTGTAGCACTTATTGGTGAGTCTAAATTTAATGCCTTGTTTGTGAATGCTACAGTTAAACCTTCAGTGTTGCCAACTGGAGTTCTTTTGCGTACATACAAGCAGGATGTAATTCCACTGCGTGGTGTTGCAATGGTTGATGTTAAGTATGAAAACGTGGTTAAAACCCTACCGTTGTATGTTGCAGTCAGGGGTGGTCCAGCACTTTTTGGTAGAAATTGGATAAATGCTTTTTCAACTGAATCCATTAGTGTGCATAACCTTGATGCTAAGGTGGGCTCTAGCCTGCAGGGTTTACTCAAGACATACGAACGGATTTTTAGACCTGGGTATGGTAGATTAAAAGGCGTTGCTGTTAATTTCATTGTTGAAAGGGAGGTTAAACCCGTTTTCTTCCGACCCAGGCCAGTTCCTTTTGCCTTAAAACAGAAAGTTAAGGATGAATTGGATAGATTAGAAAAGGAAGGAGTCTTAACAGCCGTTCGTACGTCTTCTTGGGCATCACCAATTGTTGTAGTGGATAAAATTGATGGTGGCATTAGGATATGTGGGGATTATAAAGTGTCAATTAACAAGGTTAATTGACTCCTGATAAACAACAACTTCTGACAACTGACAACTCCTGATAAATTTCCTCTTCCCACTGTGGAAGAATTGTTTAGTAAGTTGGTGGGTGGACAAAAGTTTACTAAAATTGACTTACGTCATGCTTACAGGCAGGTTGGTTTGAGTGAAGGTGCTAAAAAGCTCACTACTATAAACACACCTAAAGGGTTGTATGTGTCTAATACCATGCCGGAGGGTATTTCTGCGGCATCTGCCATATTTCAAAGGGAAATGGAAAAGTTGTTTGCTCATGTTCCAATGTCTGCTGTTTTTCAAGATGACTTGGTCTTAACTGGTAAAGATGATGCTCATCATCTTAACAATTTAGATATGGCTCTTAAAGCTCTTCAAGATAGTAATTTACCTGGAAATTTATATAAGTGTCGTTTCATGCAACCTAGAGTTGACTTTATGGGTTTTGTCATTGATTCGTCAGGGATTCATCCTTCTGAGTCAAAGTTACATGTTATTAAGAATGCACCACGTCCTACGAATGTAACATAGTTGAAATCTTTTGTTGGTTTGGTGATGTATTATGCTAGATTTATTCCAAACTTGTCAACCATGTTACATCCATTGTATTTGCTCTTACGCAAGGATGTCAAGTGGCAGTGGGGTTCTACTCAAGAAGCAGCATTCCGGGAATGTAGTAATAGCTTAGCTTCTGATGCACGTCTGGTTCATTTTGATGTAAATAAGCCTATACTGGTCCAGTGTGATGCGTCACCGTATGGCATAGGTTCGGTTTTGTCTCATCGTATGCCAGATGGGAGTGAGTGACCAGTAGCATTTGCTTCTCGTACTTTAAATAGTCACGAAAAAAACTATTCGCAATTGGATAAGGAAGCTTTGGCTTTAATTTTTGCTGTGAAGAAGTTTAATCAGTATTTGTATGCAGCCAAATTTTTTCTGGTTACTGATCACAAACCATTGGTCGGTATTTTTGACGAGAAAAAATCCATTCCTGTCAATTCGTCACCGAGAGTTGTTCGTTGGGCACTGACGTTAGCAGCTTATGATTATAGCATTGTGTATCGCAAAGGATCGGATAATGCCAATGCCGATGCTTTGAGTCGTTTACCGTTACCTGATTGTCCAAGTTCTGTACCAGATATTCCAATTGCATTTTTTCAAGTTTCTAGCGAGAATGTTCCTGTAACTGCGTCACAGGTTGCTTCTTGGTCTAGAGTGGATCCTGTGTTGTCCAAGGTAAAAAGGTTTTTATTAACCGAGTGGCCTAATGAAAGTGCGGATCCAGTACTACAGCCTTTCAAAGCTAAACAAAATGAATTAAGTGTTCAAGATGATTGTATTTTGTGGGGCAGTAGAGTTGTAATTCCTGAGAGAGGCAGGAAAATTTTGTTGAATTTACTTCACGACTGTAATACTGGAATTGTCCGCATGAAAGCCTTGTGTCGTAGTTATTTTTGGTGGCCAGGTTTAGATAAGGACCTGGAGAATCTTGTTAAAGGTTGTTCCTTATGTCAGTCAAATTCTCCAGCACCTGAAATCAAAGTTTCCACGCAATGGCCTGCTGCTAGTTCTCCTTGGAGTCGTTTGCATGTAGATTTTGCAGGGCCTTTACATGGTAAACACTACTTTTTATTGGTAGACAGCTATTCTAAATGGCTGGAGGTAACTCAGGTAAATGCAATGATATCTGAGGTTGTAACTAATGAGTTAAGGAAGGTTATTGCGATTTCATGGGCTTCCTCATACCGTGGTTTCGGACAATGGTCCGGCATTTATATCTGGTGAATACAAAGCTTATCTTAAGAGTTTAGGCATTGTTCAAATTCTTACAGCTCCATACCATCCTGCCAGCAATGGATTGGTCGAGAGAGCAGTTCAAACATTTAAGTCTGCTTACAGAAAGCTTAACATTCAAAAGGATCCAGGTGAAATTGACAGATTGTTTCCCCATTCTGCATCTGACATTCAGAATTCAAAACAACTGTTGAGTAAGCCTAGTGCTACATTAGTTGATTTTCAGCCTAATACATCAGTTTGGGTGAAAAATTTTGCCAGTGGCCCACGATGGTTGAAGGGCAATGTGTTAAATAAAGTGGATAACTCTAGTTATTTGGTTCAGTTGTGTAATGGCCGTGTCTTCAGACGAAATAGAAATCACTTGCGAGAGTGTGAAGTTAAGTGATTCCGATTTATTGGTTGGTACATTGTGCATATTCCTACAAGTGCACCAAGTCTTGAGATTGCTCAGGAGGGAACAGGTGATTCTGAAATAATAGAGGCTGATGCTTCGTCAGTAGTTGAAACTTCGGAAAATTCTCCACCGGTGATTTCGGAACCATTAGCTAGGAACGAGTCAGTTGGTTGTTCAATAACATCTTCAGCTACTCCAACTCCGTTAGTTACGACTCGTCCCAAAAGGTTGATTAAACCTGTAAAACGTTTGAATTTGTAAATAGGCTACCTTTGCCAGGTTGAGTATATGTACATTTTGTAAATTTCAAGCTGGGCAGTGTAAATAATTCATTAGTTTGATTGATTTATTGTACATATGAATTTTGTTGTTTAGAATTGTATAGTAATGTTGATTTCTCTGTAAGCATTTCAGTTACTTAGTTTTCATTAATTGTGTTTAATGTTGAATGTAGTTTTCGCTTAAGGGGAAAGTGTATGTGGTGTATTGGAGTTGCGCCGTTTATTCTGCACGACCGGAAGTGTGGGTTCCGGTCATGCTATCGAAGCTAGCGTTCGTCGGCTTAGGGCACTCGCCCGCTTGCAACCACCATGTAACGTGTAAACGTCCTGTCTTGTGAATATGTACATAAGAAATAGTTATAATGAATTAAATATATAAGAAGCCACTTAATTCCTGGCATGGTTCCTCCAAGTTTACAACACAACAAGTAGGTGTGGGAACCACGCTGCTGACGACCATAGTGGGGCTATGAGAAGGAAGAGACTTTTGCTTTCCTCGGCTTTTTGAAGTACTTGTGGAAGAAGTTTGAATGGTGGAAACAGGTATGTGAAAAGGTTGTGCCATGGGAATGTCAGGGCGTCGACTGCTATTGTTTGGTTGTCCGGCATCGGGCTGATGTAATAAGGAAGTCTGGTATTGTGCTTCGTGGCGAATAGGTCTAGCGCTGGTGTTCCCCATGTCTTGAAGAGATATTCGCAAATGGATTTCTTGAGGCACCATTCTCCTGTTGGGGGTGAGTCGGCGGGAGAGGGCATCTGCGATCACGTTCCTGTTTCCCGGAACATGGAGGGGAAGCAGTGTGATGTTGTTTGTGATGCTTAAGTTGAGGATTTCGGACGTCAGGTTGTGGAGTAGTCTGGATTTGGTTCCCCTTCTTTCCTTATGTAGGCTAGTGCTGTGGTATTGTCTGCCTGGACTTGGATTACTTGGTTTTTGATGTGTGGAAGGAAGTGAAGTAAGGCTAGTTGGATTGCTCGAAGTTCGAGGAAGTTGATGTGGTGATTCTTGTCTTTCTGCCAAGATCCTGAAGTTTGTAGGTTGTTCATGTGGGCTCCCCAACCATAATTTGATGCGTCGGTGAATATTAGTTGGTTGGGGGATGGTTCGTGAAGAGGTACTGACTTGGTTAGATTTGTCACGTCTGACCACCAGAGAAGGCTCTCTTGGGGAAAATCTTTGTGGAAGGGAAACTGTTGGTCTGGGTTGAGGAGTGGGTTTGACCAATCGTTGATCCGATGGTGGTGGAAGGGCTTACCATCCAGCGTCCGTATGGGATTAGGCGTGCCATCGAGTCCATTTTCCCGATGAGCGAGTTCAGGTCTCGTAGGGAGAAGATTGCTTGGTGTTGAAAGTGGCGGATCTGGTGTAGGAGGTCTTGGACTCTTTCGAGAGATGGTGAATTGTGGCCGATGACAGATTGAATGAAGCACCTAGGAACGTGAAGATCCGTTGTGGAGTGAGGCGAGACTTGGATTGATTTACGCCGAATCCCAGCTTGTTTAGAAGGAGAATTGTTTCGTCCCTGTTCTGTTCGAGGCGGAGGGGGTCTTGGTTGTGGAGAGCCCAGTTGTCGAGGTATGCGCTTGCTTGGATTTGTTTTTGGTGTAGGTAGCCGAGAATCGGTTTTAAAACCATGGTGAAAATCCTTGGTGCAGCGTTCAAGCCAAAGGGCAGACAGCGGAATTAGTGAATCTGACCGTTGTAGATGAAGCGTAAGTATTTTGTTGAGGATGGGTGGGGAGGTATGTGCAGATAAGCATCCTCTAGGTCTATGGAGACTGTCCAGTCGTTTTGTTTGAAGGATTAGTGAATTGTTTCCAGTGTTTTCATTTTGAAGTGGGGATTGTCGATGTATTTGTTTAATGGTTTCATGTTGAAAATGAGTCTTAGGCCTCCTGATTTCTTTGGTCGGGTGAAAATGGTGCTGTAAAAGCCCGGGCTCGGGTTGTGGCATTTGACAATTGCCCTTTTCGCGACAAGGAGTGTGATTTCGGACGTGAGGGGTTCGCATACTGGTAATGTGAAGTTTGCTGGAGGGTAACTTGCTAAAGGTGGTTGTGATAGAAACGTCGGGCGGAAGCCCTTCTTCATGATTGAGAGAATTTCGGTGTTGTGGGTTAGTTTTTTCTATGCTGGATAAAAGTAGCGGAGTCTTGCGCCGACCGGGAAGCGGGAGAGCCGATGCCAGTCATTGTTTCCGGTTGGAGCTGCGGCGGTAGGGAGTTGTGGCTCGCTTCTGTTGGGATCTTTGGTTGGGACGGGGAGAGGTTTTGCTGTTCAGGCCTAAAGGGCTGGTTTTTTTGGTTGTTAGAGATGTGCTTTCGTGGAGATTTTGTTGCACTGGCTGGTTTATTCCAGTCTTCTGATGGTGATCGGTGTTGCTTGTTTTGTAAGAGCGAAATGATGATCTTTCTTGGCGGAAAGGCTTGGGTTTACGAAAGATGTCGAGATGCGGTGCCAAAGTTGGAATAAGGCCACGGAAGAGGGTGTCCAACTCATGAAGTGGCTGATTGCGCAGTCGATGTTTGGTTGACTCGTTTAAGTTGTCGGCGGATTTAAGAGCTGCTTCTCGTAAAAGTAGTATGTTGTTAAATAAAGCACAAGTTGCCCAATTTAGGGAGTGGTAGGTGGCAAAGCTTGCCTTTTGAAAAAGTTGGGTGTGAGTGATGAGAGGTTGCGGATTTCTTCGGGGCTGGCATTATCAGTGAGTTTGCCGCATAGTGCATTGTCTGCTGTATTTAAGACGTCGGCTTGAAAGGAACTTGACTCGCGGCCAGGTCGGGGTGCAGGTGGTTCAACATCAAGCTGTAGTGGATCGCCCTTGCCTAATAGGGAGCCTCCGTTGCGGAGGAGGCATGTCAGCAGCGTCGTCGATTGGCCAAGGAAACTGCGGGGCTTTTCATCTTTGTCGCGAAGGGCGAATCCAAAGCCGGTCTTGAGGCCGCGGTTGGTGACGGGGGCGTCGGCGGACTGGGACGGCTTGTACAGGAAGCCTACCGTCTTGAGAAGAGAGGCTAGAGGAATGGTGGGATTATCCGTGTCGTCCGTAAACTGGATGTGCTTAGCAGGTGCGGAAGGAGTCACGACAGCCTGTGACACGACAACAGATGTCGCAACATCCGGGGGGGGGGGGGTGGAGATTCTACGCTGCTTAGTGCCTAGATGAGGGGTGGGTGAGTGACGCTTGTGGCTGTTGCGACTTGTCGTTGAGGCGACCCAATCCTGAGTGTCGACATGTCGTGCGGAATAGGTGCAGGAGGGCGGCGGCATGGGAGTTGGTCTTGCCTGTTGGCGAAATACCGAGTCAACGAGTTGTGGGCTTCGCTGCGAGTTACGCTGAAGTCACGACGGGATGATTTAGATGACAGGTCAAGGGGAGAGTTTGTGCTGGACAACCCTCATTGAGATGTGGCATCCCGGAGTTTCCGCTTCGCTTCACGGAAGAGCGCCTTGGCTTGCTGAAGATCTTCGAGCGCCGAGAGTTCGTGCGGAGGCGGGGTGCGTTGTCCGTCACGAAGCGGTGAGTCATCGTCGTCATTCGCGATAAGGTCGTCCCGGTCTAGGTCGGTCGTCTCGTGAGCGGGGAGCGCAGCATCCGAGGTCAGAGCAAGAGCAACGAGGCCATCACGGGCAGTGGCGTCTTCGGATGCCATGGAGAAGTCGCGTAAGCCATAAGTCCCGAAAGGGAAATCCAAAATTCGACGTACGAGGTGAACGAAGAAACCTCTTGGAGGAAAATGAATGCCGACTTCGGCCATGCAGCTGCTTTATATACAGGAGGACTGCGCCGCGCAGGCGCAGTGGGAACATGCAAGCAGGAGGATGCACACAACCGAAAAACCTGCAGGACGACATTCCATTGAGGACAACGTAATGCTAAAATTATCAGGTTAATATGTTTTGGCAAAACAAGAAACATATATTCTTTCGATTTATCTCATTTTATCACGAGTGTTTCCACAAACTTGCACTTCTAAAAGACTTTTCTGATTCTGCGTATTTACTACAATTGTAAACTTAGCACTTTCCCCTGATTATTGGAAAAGTGATGGGTTTCCAGTGTGTAAGCTAAACGGCTTACACCGGCCGATTAATTATTAACAGCAACACATATCACATAATATCACAACAATGGCAAGCAAAAGAAGGGAGACCACACAAGTTATTTCTGGTTTAATTAAACTTGATTTATTCAAAGTCAAAGGTGCTGGGTTAGGGTTTAGTTGGTTCCCTCTTATCCCAAGTTAAAGCACTCTTAGCTAATGCTATTATTGTTACTGGGGCGTCCTTGCCAAAGTTAGGCCTGGACCTTAGTCAAAATGAGCTAGGCTAACTTTCCTAAGTTCAGCATGAATTTAATTCAATAGTTAGAGTTCTACTTACCTTATAACTGTTGTCAGATCCTAGAGTCAGGAGCTCTGTGGCAGGCAACCTCTCTGCATGTGGGTCGGGTTGGAGTGAGAGAGCTGCTTTAGCAGCTGGGCCTTTATATACCCAAGCAGCTAACTGTTCCAATAGTAAAGGTCGAGCTGAACAAGTTGGGACTCGAACCCGGACTAGTTCTAATATTAGCAATGAGGTAATGCTCTGATCTATAAGAAGTATCTGGATAGCTGATACTTGGCAGCTGGCCTGATGTGCCAAGCTGAGGCTGAACTGAGCTAAGCAGGGATGCTTAGCGAATCTAAGTTATTTTATTAATTTAATAGCCAAATGAACGTTGTATAATACAAGTCGGATTAAAGGGAGTAAAGATCAGTAATTGATGGAGTATCGGTAGATACCGATAAATCGGTATAAATTAAAGGATTAAGCCAAATGCCATATATTTACAACGTCCTTGCTCACGTAATATTCGCTCTTAGCCCCTCATGGGTTAAAGAATATTCCCTTAACATTAATTTATACCCTGCATAAGGAGAAATTTGAACGTGCGTCTTGACAAAACCACCCGCCAGATTTCTAGTCTGCTTGTTGTCTTGGAGAAAAACCTTAACTATGATTTTCTGTTGGCATTAATTCAAGGGAAAAAACCCCCAGAACGAGTAATATTGCCCTGATGCACGTTCCTACTCCTACTTATCTTTTGGTTAATTTAATTCTTTTCCTGCTCTAGTGAATTAATTTCACTCCGATTTCTGATTTTGGACAGGGGATCTGATTCTGAGTGCAATGAGAGTCTTTTTTATACTTACTCTGTATACATTACAGATCAATGACACTTTTCAATATCATATTTTATCGGAATCAACTGTTTCTACTGAAACAAGACATTCAATTCAATGACACATTTCCATAGTAATTCAATTTTCATATCAATAATGCAATTCATAGTCATAGTCATTTCATTTTCGCAATCAATGCATATCATTTTCACGTTCAGATTCATAAACATAATGTCATATTCATGATCACACAATCATAAATCAAAGCATTTCATTTTCATGCACACTAAGTTGGCCAACTTCTCATGCAAACAATAAAAACATATATAAACAACAAACCAATATTTATGATTTCAATTTTCATTTTTCAAACCTGTGTCAGCTCACATGAGCTCGTAATTTTTGTTTGCGTACATGATATCTATCCTCCTTTTACTTTTTTCATTTCAGGCCATTGTTTATTAGGAGGCCACACTAAACTAGGAGTGTTGCAACGTGTTTGGAAGTCATAGTTCCACCAATTCGAATAATAACAATTAAAAAAAAATTCATTTCATCATTTTTTTTTCAAATGTTCTCAGAACTGTATTGTTCATAGTCTTGTTTTTAATAGTTCATCTTTGAACACGTAACTGTTCTCATATTGTCTTTCAGTGCTCTTTGCTTGATTCTGTCATACTGATTGTCCAGTGCGATTCACATCTTACCACTGAGATCTCAATTTTACGGTTCAATGATCATTCTTAATGCAGTCGTAACTATCCATTTTGAAGTACGATTATGCTGCAATTTTCGTGATTATTTTGGAGTAACCACAAATGTTCGGTGCAATTTTACTGCTTTCTGCTATCGTTGTGATTGCGTTAGTGTTATCACAATTGTTCGGTGCAATTTTGCTGCTTTCTGCTATCGTTGTGATTGTGTTGGTGTAATCACAAATGTTCGGTGCAATTTTGTTGCTTTCTGCTATTGTTGTGATTGCGTTGGTGTAATCACAAATGTTCGGTGCAATTTTGCTGCATTCTGCTATCGTTGTGATTGCGTTGGTGTAATCACAAATGTTCGGTG
>JAHWFP010031414.1:56690-101388 GCA_023313725.1 Lithobius niger
TGTGATTGCGTTGGTGTAATCACAAATGTTCGGTGCAATTTTGCTGCACTTGGTAATCGTAGCCTCTGGTACAATTACTATTGTTGACTGATGTGACTGCAATTGTTCGGTGTTATCACTGCGTATGCTCTAAACACCACAATTGGTCGTTGTAATTGTAGACTCGGGTACAATTACCAAAAACGTGACCACAATTGGTCGTTGCAATTGTAGACTCGGGTACAATTGCCAAAGACATGACCATAATTGTTCGATGTTATCACTGCGTTTGCTTCAAACACCACAATTGGTCGTTGTAATTGTAGACTCGGGTACAATTACCAAAAACGTGACCATAATTGGCCGTTGCAATTGTAGACTCGGGTACAATTGCCAAAGACGTGACCATAATTGTTCGATGTTATCACTGCGTTTGCTTCAAACACCACAATTGGTCGTTGTAATTGTAGACTCGGGTACAATTACGATGGCGTGACCACAATTGACTGACAACAGCTGTATTCTGCCCAGTTGACAGTTGTGGTCCTGCATCGGGTATCTAAGTTCACTGGCTGGTGTACTGCCCTGTGAACGTCTTAGTGAATTTTCCTACAACAGAACAATAGCATTAATTCACTTGAATTCATTATATTTCATAATTCTCATATGCCACAACTTCATAATTTTGTTTTAAAAGATTATGACTGGGAAAAAAAATATTCATTTTTAACACTGGCAATTCTTATCCATACTGATTGTTCTTATATAAAAATAATAATAATTTTTAAACGGAAATATTTTTATTTCTTCAATTTTATTTTAATTTCAGTACAGTAACTGTATTCAACAAATTTTGATCTGTCAGTTCATCCAATGTGTTATACGAATTTTCGTATCTAAGCTTTTGGATGCTGCATCGCTTAAACTAGAGTTAATACTAGCAGCGCCATCCTGAGGCGGTGTTAGCAACTATTTTTAACCAAATGCATTTCAATCATTCAATTCTAGTTTGAGCTTAAATGAGGGGGAGGAAAACTCAAAAGTTCGTTTTTGATTCTTAATCACTTAATTAAGTGTAAAGCTCGAGGAGATTCCTCCTCTGAATTGTTCATTCGAAATTAAGTTTCCAAAGTGTTTTACACCTTTTGTCAGTTTTTGTAAGTTCAGGGGACTTCTATTCTGGGTCCCTACTAATGCCTCAGGCCAAATGACACGTGACCCTGGTGCCATTTATAACTGAAAACAACTGTTGTGAGGAGCGAAGTGTCCACATAATTTTTCATAAATTTTTACTTCATCAGGGGAAAAATTTCTGATTTTATTTTATATGGCAATTTGTCTTATTTGATAGGACACAACATTGAAGTGTCACTTACCTTCTGTATAACATTGGGTTATAACTGTCAATTTTACTTAAATTTCTGCAATGGTAACGTTATTTGTGTCATGCACCTGGTCCGGTCGTACTTATATTCAATAACACCCTAATTATGATGTTGACTCAAGTTTGAATGACGTGCGATGTAAGATCTCAGGTTTTCTGGCATGCCTGCAAATTCGTGATCTTACATCTCAAAATTTTCATTTGTCATAGAGCCTATTATAACCTTTTGGTTCTTAATTTAAAACAATGTTACACATAATTTAAGTTTTCGATTTCGCACATAAATTTCTTGATTCAAGCATTGTCATAAAAATGTTTATCAAAATGCCACAGTTTTCGGTCGTCAGGTCGGCCAGGTTTTTCTATTTACCCAACCGGAAATGCATGTGCGTGATCTCCCCTTTCGAGCTTGCTCACGCTTGGAGGCCGTATTTCTATTGAAAACTCCTCGTTTGTAAGCATGGAGATAAAAAATTAATTTCTGTCGGCAACGTATTTAATTAACGTATGATTCTCATTATTATGTAGACTCCATATTTCTGGCTATATATGACCTAATATAGTGCATTGATTCATTGATTTTAGTAGCTGAAATCATCGATATTTGAGCGTGCCACAACTGTGTTTGGCCTATTACAATTCAATATTTGTCAATTTACGAGCTTAAAACTGCTTCCAAAATTTTAGTCACAACACATAAAATGTTCTGTGCTCGTCACATAACTATTTTTTAGCTCAAGAAAATTTTTCCATATTTAAACAAGATCATTTTTTTTTTCTCGTAGCTGGTCTGAGCCCATAAAAAATCTTTCAGAATTGAGCAAGATTTTTTTTCGTGGCTGGTCTGAGCCCATGAAAATTTTTCAGAATTGAACAAGAGATTTTATCGTGGCTGGTCTGAGCCCATAAAACTTTTCGGATTAGAACAAGTTTTCTTTCTTTTTTTTTTTGATGTGGCTGGTCTGAGCCCATGAAAAATTTTCCATAATTTGAACAAGATTTTTTTTTGTGGCTGGTCTGAGCCCATGAACAAATTTTTCCAGAATTGAACAAAACTTTTTTTTTCGTGGCTGGTCTGAGCCCATAAAACTTTTTCGGATTAGAACAAGTTTTCTTTCTTTTTTTTTTTTGACGTGGCTGGTCTGAGCCCATTAACAGCTCAAAATACTGTCTTTCAATTATTAAGCCTGGGGGACATATCAGTGTCCCTGAAAAATAGTATCTACATTCAAGCAATATTCATTAACACAATATTCATGGAAACCAATATCCAACGGAAATGATGTCCGTACATTGAAACACTATCAACATAGGAGAATAAAATCCAACCATGATTACAGGTATAGCATAAATGAGCAGGGCGACTGGTCATAATTTCAACATTTTCACAAGACATGCTCTATTTCTATGTAAGAAAGCATGTGTCTCTATATTTCGGTACCTTAATTGGTTGTTATGATAACACAATCAGTCACTTGCTTTCAGTCAAAATTCTAGAGCTGAAAGATCTACTGTGGGCCTACATTACGTTTTGCGTTGGGTGGGAGGCCCTACGTGTATATAGTGCAAGTGACGGACATCCTAACTTCAAAACATTGTTTCTTCTTGCATAGTGAAAGCTAAAATATTTTTGACGAAATACTCATAACCAAAGGAACCAAAATCTGTTGTTCCAAATGTCCAATGCAATTCTTTAGTCGGAAGATTTGATTCCTCTCAATAATTTACAATCCAAGTTTTAAGTCGGAATATATATTTCTGAATAACTTATAATTCAAGTCTTAGGTCGGAAGATGTGATATTTCTCAATAATTTCGGGATATAATTTTATCTGGAATTCTGACGTATTCGTCCAAATTGTATAATAAGCGGAAAATTTTCCAGAATTCGTCTCTGAGATTTTTAATTAAGTCGGGAGATATGATTTTTGTAATTCTATTTCCAAACCATTGTTTCATTTAAAATCTTTGACATATTTGTCCAAATCATGTAACGAGCAGAATTTATTCTGTATCCAATTATTAAGTCGGAAGATATGATGTTTCCTCAAAACAGATCTCCAAGATTTAGGTTCACTTGAGATTTTGGACATAATTTACAAAATTCATAATGGGCAGAGTAATTTTTCTGCATTTCTTTTGGAAATTTAGTTCCCTTAGCAATCTTTTCATCTTATTTTGTCAATTTCCATAACATGTTTTTAACTGCTTGTTTCGGTAATATTGTTGTGTATGAACTAAGAGGGATGGATGCATATTTGTCTGAATCAATTTTTATGCTAGCATAGGCTATAACTTTTGTATCATTATTTTGATCAAATTCAAGCCTAAAAATTGTTCTTTTTTTTTTAGGCTAATTTGATATAGCCTATAGCTGGATTCATTTATTTGAAACACAAGAGTCACATTCGATATGCATTTTTTTTTCCATTCTCATAAACCATGTTAAATGAGAGGTATTTTCTATGCAGATAAAATGGTTTTATCGTTAGACAAGTTTTCTTAGTTATATCACCGATTGTGATATGATTTCAAGGTAAGTTTGTGATCCAATGACAAACAATCAAAACCAAAATAACTCAAGAGCCTTGCTCAAGAAAATCACACTGGCCACATTATTAAGTTATTTCTTTGAACTTAATTGCGTGTATCTATGCAAAATACGGCAATCTCTCCATTTGAGATTTCCGAAAAAAAAATTTTCTTTCGTGAAATGAACAAGATTGGTCCATCTGGGTATTAATTTGCAAAATTTGTTTATTATTAATGCCGGATCGCATTTTTTGTATTTATACGGATTCGATTGAAAATTTCAAGGCAATTTTAACAGATGAAATGATAAATTCCCTGAGGCTAATGCGTGGTACCTCGTTATTATTTGGATTCCTTAAATTACAGTCTTTATCTGCATTGAAAACCAATTTTTTTGATTCTGAAACTACGTTTAGGTCTAGTGAAAAGTTTCAGATGCTACAATTAGCCTTGTCTAGCAGTCGTATGCTCGTGTTTGTTCAAGATTACGTTTTATTCTTATTTCGGGAGTGTTTTTACTCGATCTAGTGCAATAGTTGTGTGTTGGTCTCAATTTCTGCTGTTCTTCCAATCCGATTCGCTTTTGAAACAGCCGGGAGGTATGAGGATCGCAATTCTTATGCTTTATGCCTTTTTGCTCATTGATAGTTTCCAGTGACGCTCGTTGGACTAGCTATCGGGCTAAAAACTGGGGGATCCAGCTCCGCCATATGGTCAGTCGGATCTTCGTGGAGTTTCGTGATAAAATCATGCAACTGCTGTTCGGATTCGCTTAGATTGCCATTAACAATCTCGGCCTTTCCAGGTCGTCTGGAGTGTTGAAAGTTTGAATCGGATTTCTGGATCTCAGAAAAAATGGCCATTTTGAAAGGGTCCAGGTAATGGACTGCTCGTATAATTACAGGATTTACAAATTCCATAATTCTGTATGGTCCACTCCAAATTTTAAGCAATTTCTCAGAAATCTCTGCAATCTTGACGAAGTCTTTAATGACTATGTAGTCATCTGTAAGGAAACGGTACGGGCGTGCTGTCTTGTTGTAAAAATTCTGATATTTTTGCGTTGCTATTGCGTTATGCTTGCGAACTACTTCAAAAGCGTTTTGAAGTCTGGTTTCCAGCCTGATGACTGTATTATCACTGTTATAAATTTTCCTGGCCGGCTCGAATACCAGGGTGCTAGGAATCCTGAATTCTCGACCGAAGTGCAAATAAAATGGTGATAAAAGTGTAGCGCTGTGCGGTGTCGAATTCAGAGCTATACAAGCTGCAGGGAGACTCTCGTCCCAATCGTGAGGATTGTCAGCTACACTCTTACGTAAGACTGTCTGTATAGATTTGTTACAAATCTCCACGCCACCTACTGTCCAAGAAGTGTTGGCTGTAAAATTGATCTGTCTAACATTAAACAGTGTACTCAAAGAGGCGCGCACTTTATTGGCGAATTCGGAGCCTAGGTCACTCCGCAAAGTCCTACATGGGGAGAACCGAGCAAAAAGCTTTGTGTACAGCTTACGAGCGATTGTTTCTGCCCTCTTGTTTGGAATCCCAAAGGCAATGACAAATCTGGAGAAATCATCCACCAGCATCATCACGTAAAAATTACCTTGATTGCTTTCATTCAACCTTCCAATTAAATCCATTGACCTGCTGTCGCCTGGTCTTTGCAGGGGCTTGAAAGCTCGAAGGGTGGCCTTATGGGGCTTGTTAGGTCTATTGAACTGTTGACAAATTAAACATGTCTTTACATAGTAATCAATGTCTTGTACCATAGTTGGCCAAAAACAGTGCAACTGTATTAATTTCAGGGTGTTCTTAGCTGCTCTGTGTCCAGCTGCGGGAGCGAAGTGATAGTCACGAATGCAGTGAGTGACTAAACTCTCGGGAATACAGATTTGAGCAATTTCTTCCATCTATCCTTGCACTGGGTCTTTTTTCCATATTCGATACAGCATGCCGTCGAAATCCTTATAGAAAATGTTACGCTTATTACTAGCGTCGATGACGTCAGCTGAGTCCTGATTTTTAATGGTTTCAAATACCTTGCCAAAATGCTCGTCTGCCCTCTGCTCGGCTACTACTTGAGAACGAGTCCAGTCAGGATATTGTGAGTCTAAAATGCAGACTGGTATCTCTACACGTGAGAGTGCGTCGCTTACTGGTAACAGCTTGCCTGCTTGCCTGGTTATAGCGAATAATAAAATCGCATTCCCTCAGCCTGATAAGGATACGTTCCAGCTTAGGTGATAAGCCACTGCTGTTGTATAAAAAACCTAGTTTTTATACCTAGTAGGTAAGTTCTGAATGTTTCTATCGCATGTACGGCTGCCAGGATCTCCTTTACAGTGGTGCTTTCCTTTCTCTCAGTTGGCGTTAGAGTCCTGGAGGTGTAGGCGGGAGGGTAGGCTATGCCTCCATGCATCTGTGTAAGGCAGCCTCCTAACGAAGTATCCGAACCATCCGCCTCTACGAAAAAAGGTTGGGAGAAATCTGGGTGTTTCAAGGTGGTAGCATTAACCATTGCTTCCTTTAAACCCTTGAAAGCATCATCCGCTTCCTTATCCCAAATTAATTTTGCGTTCTTCTTTGTTAGTTTTGTAAGGCAAACTGAGGAAGCTGAGAACTGAGCGATGTGCCTTCGAAAAAATCCGCACATCCCCACGAATCGGCGGATCTCTTTTACATTCCTAGGCTGAGGAAAAAGTTCCATTGCTCTGATTTTATCCCTGTCTGGTTGGACTCCGTCTTCGCTTACAACGAAACCAAGAAATTTCACTTTTTTGACTGCAAAAATGCATTTCTCGGGACTAAGTTTCGGTTTCTCTACGAGGCTTAGGGCTCTGTCTACGTGCAACAGATGTGTACGGAAATCTGTGGAATTTAACAAAATGTCGTCCAAATAAATGGTACAGTAGCCGCCTAAAATCACTGCGAAAATCTGTTGAGCGCAGAATTGAAAATGTGCAGGCGCTACTTTGAGTCCCATCGGCAATTTTCTAAAACAATATGTCATTCTGGATCCTTGAAATCCTGTCTTTTCCAAGCAGATTCGGCTAACTTGAGCTGAAAAAATCCCATACGAAAATCCAGCTTGGAGAAGTATTTAGCTCCGTGTAAGTTAGCCAGTACCTCACTGATTACTGGTAAGGGTACTGACACATTTTCGGTGACGGCGTTCAAGCCGCGTAAATCAATGACCACTCTATATCCCTCAGGCCTTCTTTTTATGAGTAGGCAAGGGCTGAGCCAAGCAGATTTACATTCTTTTATGACACCAATTTTCAATAAACCGTCTAGGTATTTATCCAACAATTCCCTTTAATGAAATGGAACTCTGTAAATCTTAGATCGAACTGGCGCTGCATTCCCTGTTTGTATGTCCACTTCATATGGCTCATAAGTCCCAAGGTCGAATTCGTCTTTGGTAAATGCTTCTGTATGTGTCCTCAACATCTCAAGAATCAGTTAAATCCGGAAATGAAAATTTAAACTTCAACTTGTCCCAATAACTTTCTATCTCGGATTGTGGCTTTGGCGATGGCCTTGGTTTGTTGATAGAGTCAGCGCTGGCCTCCGCATTGGTTTTCGATGTCTCAATGGGCTTTGTCTGGACTTGCTCAGGAGAGCCGGAAATAGCTTCGGAAACACCGCGAGCTATCACGGTTGGCTCTGGAGCTCGAGCGTTTGCAAGGCTTGAATCCGTTTCGGTTTCGCTTATCCCTGAAGGAATCGAGTTGCTCGTTCCAGCTTTGTGATAGTGTTGAGCTATCTCACTGGACCCTGGTGTGGAAACGGGATTATGAAGTATGACTGATTCGGTTTGAGTGGCATTCGGCTGAATTACCGAGTCGGCAGTATTAATTGGAATTTCGTCGTCATCCTGGCAATCATACTCAACTTCCGCAGTTCTGTAATGACCAAGCGTCATACCCGAAGGCAAAAATATGTCTTCGCTAGATGCGTTAATTACCATTATCGGTATCAATCCGGTAGGTGATGTATTAACTAGACATCTAGCCAAACATATCAACAAACCGGGTTTACATTCGGGAATAAAAGCGCCACTCTGTATTTCAGGATATGCAATATGCAAAGTGCCAGTTATAGTTGTCTCTGAAAAGCTAGGCAGCACAGTATCATTAAATAAAGATACGGGAATTTCTTCAAGCCTAAATTTCAGCTTACCGATTTCCAAAATCTGGTCTGAACAGTTTAGTTTTAATAAATCGGGTTGTTGTGATAAGAAATCATAATCCAGTAAAATGTGGATAGCTCCAAAACTTCCATTAGGAACGATTCTAAATTCTTGTTCCCTAGAAAATCCACATTTACTAATTTCCGTGGTCAAAATTCGGTTTATTGATATCTTAGTTCCACCAACGCCTATCAAAGCTGTAGGTGTTTGTGTAGTAGCTACGCTGCACTTAATGCGATAATCATTTAATAGTTCTTCAGCTGTGGACGTTTAAATTAAAGAAATCCCTGCCCCTGAGTCCAATAATCCGAATTTGCTAAAATGTCCAAATTTAAAAATTAGGTGAGGTCTTGGGTGCGCCGCTTTAGCGTTATAGCCTAAGCAATTTACCAAAGCTTGCTCCAATGTGTCGTTTGCGTTTGCCAACGAGACGTGAGCCAACATGTCTGTCAGACCATTAGTGTCTATTCCAGCCGCCGGATGGAGTTGGTGTGGCGTCGCTTCGATCTGTTGCTGTGTTTTCCGAGTGAGCAAGACTTTGCGCTTCGCTTGTCGGGTTGCACGTTTCTGCTCAGTGATGACGGTTGGGTTTGACGTGTTATCCCAATTATAGTAAACATATTGTTGGTGCAGTAATTTTAGCCAACAAAGGAATGCGTAGCTTCCATTCCGATTGATTTTTGTCTGAAATCAAAATTGTTTCACCTGCTGAAAGCAGATGAGACTTGCGCTCGTTAGAGTCAGAGATGCTACGGAATTCGATTAATCGTTCCTCGCCAATCAATTCCAAAACGATTGGATTATTAGTCTTTACTCGTGACAATTCAGAGTGGAAGTTAGTAGAGTCAGCACCGTCCTCAAATAAAATAAGAATGGCTGAATCGCAAGACAAATTATAAGCAGTATTAACTTCTTTCAGGATGCGTGTGAAAGTGTTTCCCAAATAAGCGTTGGCGTTCATGGACGGAGCCACATATTTTTCTGGAATAGCACCAAAATAAGTTGCAAGCCTGGGCAAGGTAAGTGTTCTGTCTTTGAGCGCTAATTTCTGCTGGTGCCAGTCTACTTTCCAATACATATCGAGAAGTAGGCCTGCGGCGTCGAGCGTAGAATGAATTCTTGTCTTTTTAAATAAAACATTTGTTTCTTCTCTAATAGATGATTGTTCTTCTGTATCATAGTCAGGATTTACAGTATTCATAGCGCACATCGGAATTTCATTTGCGTTAGAATAGCCAGCTAGCTCGAAGTACCTGTTTCCCTTCGAACTGTTAACTGTTTTTTTTGACTGCTGTGGCTGCTGTGAGATTCGAGCGACTTGAACTTGATTGGGGCTTGCGCCATTGTTAGTTGTACGCTGACGATTATATTGGGCCAAATTCAGTTGTGAATTGTCCCTAGTGCCAATATTATTATTGCTTCGGCGATTATTTCCCATATACTGTGTGTTAAAGGTGCTTCTGCGTGGAATTGGTTTCCCTTCGACAGCCAAACGTTTTGCGTTTGCGGTCTTAATTGCTTCCAATTTATTGTCTGCAGTTTTACAGTTTTTGCTGACGTGAAACCTGCCGAAACACCGGAAGCAACTGCGTTGTTCCGTGTGTTCCTGCTGTACTGCGGAAACCCTGGCTTCTCCTAACAAATCACGAAGCTTAATATTTTTAATTTCCTTATTTTTACGTTCGAGTTCCTGTAAAACCTTGGCTAGGTTTACAGGAACCTGCCACTGTCGCTGTTTTGTCGAGAGGCGAAATTGCATCAGACGAAACTTTAGCAGGCTGCTGATTTCGGCTGTAATGATTCCTTTCATTAATCTCAGTTTGGCGCTTCAAAGTCTTATGTAACATGTCCTCCCACGTTTTAGGACAAATAGTTGCCAAATAAGTTTCTAAAATGTCGGGCATAGCTGCTCGAAAAGTACAACGCAACCCTTCGTCACGTAATCTTTCCTTGAGTGCTCTTTCAAAATTATCATCAGATGGCCGAACCATCCAAATTTCGGCTGCCATTATTTCTAACCTATCTGCGAATTTTTCAATGTCTTCACCAGGCAACATTCTAGCCCTGTGAAAATTAGTTCTAGTTACCTCTTTACCTCCAGCACCAAATCTTTCTATTAAAATCGACTTAAAAGAAGCCCAGTTAGTTTGCTTAGAAGCAATCGAGCTTGTTGCTAAAAATCTGGCAGCTCTTCCCTTACACTTGTTTGTAGCGGCTACTATCAATTCACAGTCAGGAAGATTCTTATCAATTTTCCTAAGATTATCTGTCAGGAGCAAAAATGTGAAAACATCGGTACCATCTTCTCCAGAAAAAGAAGTTAAATTTTTCTTAGCATTTCGTACGTCTTCCCAAAGACGAGTGCTATTATTATTACCATTGTTACCACAATTATTTAATTGTCTAGTTTGCAGACTGTCCACTATATTACGCAAAGCTTCAACGTGACTATCGTTTATGTGTTGTAAACTATCTAGAAGCAGATTTTCTAGTCTTAACCATGGCTTATTTAATGAAACCAACAAAGATTCGTGCTCAAATAACAATCAACAATTAAAAAAAAATTGTTAGCCTATTATTTTTTCTATGGCTTAGTATGTCAATAGCCACTATGCAACCTTGTTATTCAGTGTACACTTTTTTTTTCACACAATTTGGTCCCCTTTCGCTTGCCTTTTATTTACTATTTATTTATTTATTTTTTATTCAAGACGTGATATCGTGGGCTTTTAAAGTTCGAATCTAAATTCCCGACACCATTGTAAACCTGGCACTTTCCCCTGATTATTGGAAAAGTGGCGGGTTTCCAGTGTGCGGCTGATTAATTATTAACAGCAACAAATATCACACAATATCACAACAATGGCAAGCAAAATAAGGGAGACCACACAAGTTGTTTCTGGTTTAATTAAACTTGATTTATTCAAAGTCAAAGGTGCCGGGTTAGGGTTTTAGTTGGTTCCCTCTTATCCCAAGTTAAATCACTCTTAGCTAATGCTATTATTGTTACTGGGGCGTCCTTGCCAAAGTTAGGCCTGGACCTTAGTCAAAATGAGCTAGGCTAACTTTCCTAAGTTCAGCATGAATTCAATTCAATATTCAGAGTTCTACTTAGCTGATAACTGTTGTCAGATCCTAGAGTCAGGAGCTCTGTGGCAGGCAACCTCTCTGCATATGGGTCGAGTTGGAGTGAGAGAGCTGCTTTAGCAGCTGGGCCTTTATATACCCAAGCAGCTAACTGTTCCAATAGTAAAGGTCGAGCTGAACAAGTTGGGGCTCGAACCCGGACTAGTTCTAATATTAGCAATGAGGTAATGCTCTGATCTATAAGAAGTATCTGGATAGCTGATACTTGGCAGCTGGCCTGATGTGCCAAGCTGAGGCTGAACTGAGCTAAGCAGGGATGCTTAGCGAATCTAAGTTATTTTATTAATTTAATAGCCAAATGAACGTTGTATAATACAAGTCGGATTAAAGGGAGTAAAGATCGGTAATTGATGGAGTATCGGTAGATACCGATACCGGTTACCGATAAATCGGTATAAATTAATGGATTAAGCCAAATGCCATATATTTACACAATGGCTGGAGTCATGGCAATTGGAAATTGCCTCCACCAAAGCAGTAGACTTGTTGGAATAGAGAAGTTGGTGGCGTCGGGAAATGTTGTCCATCCGAGGGAGTGCTGAAGAGCACGAATGGGACATTGTATCATTCCCGTTCCCTTAGAATTAATGATTGGGCCTAAGATATCCGATGCAATGGGCTTAGGTACAATATCTGGTATTGTACTGAGTACCACAAGGAAGAAAGTGTCATGGACCCATCCCTTGAGAATCTGTTGACGTTGTCTCCCCTGGATGTTGCAGCCAGCTCACTTTGTCTGCAAGAGCTGTAGCAAGGGCTCTGAGGAGGACCGTTTCAGATATTAATGCCGGTTCGAAGCCGTGTGAAGGGGCTTTTGAGGAAAAATTTACAGGCTTCCAAAGGCTAATCCCAACTTGGGAAATCTGTTAAGACCTTGTTCTTGTACTTTCAAAGGCTACCATCAGATGAGATGTGATCTTACTGATAATTACCTTATTTTCTCCTGTTCGAGAAAAGACAGAATTAATGGCAGACCTGGAATCAAGATTGTAATTGAAGGAAGGCATTAATAATAGGATCTCAAGAAGGGAAGATGAGAAGGTTTTTGACGGGATGGGCCGAATTCCCAATGCATTCACCAGAAGAACAAGTTCTTCCATCTCGATTCAATGTTCAAAGAAGATTCGCTTTGGCAGAGAAGAAGCTTGACTGTAGCTTCATGTTCACAGCCACCTTTCATGAAAGCAAGTTGTCGGAGTCTCCACCAGTGAAGATGAAGAATTACAGGACACAGGTTGGTCATCTTTCCTTTGAGCTGCGTAAGATGAACTCTGACGCTGGAAGGAGGACTTAGTCATCCTTCCTTGAGACCCATGGTTCTGGAAACCCTGGAGCTGCCGGTCTCGGAAGGGGTGGGGGAAGAGCTTCTGGGATTGATTCCGATTGCGATCTCCTGGAGAGTTAGCAGCTGTGTACTGCTGGGAGAAAGGAGGAAAAGTGAATGAATATTTCCCTTTCCATGAAAATGACCCTGTGTCAGTTGCTCCAGTTGTAGAGAAGGGAAAGGAGGGGTGGAAGAATCGAAAAATCATGAGTGTTGAGCAAATTTACGCTCATCTCCGTTAAGGTGCACCAGGTGTTCCGTCTTTCCCCCGGGTCTGAACTGCGGTAGAGGCTGGCAAAATGTGTTTCCGGACTAGTCATGAAGGGAATCTGGATTCCGAACGAAGTCTGCCAACCCCTTACCAGTTAGGGTGTGTGGGGTGGGGAGGGATGGTCGTGGAGACCACCTGGTTCCCATTCGCAAACTAAATGAAACATGGAAGAGAGGGCTTACTGCAACCTCTTCATTGATGATCGATCAATGTTTTCCTCGTATGTTGTCTCTTTCACGTACAGATGAAGACCTTATTTCTTTTCCAAAGTAGTGAACAAATTATTCTTTCCTCGGCAGATTCCGAAGTTTTCATGTTCGTCTCGATGGAAAGCCTTTCCGTTGTGTTCTTCCTGAACGTCACTTTTTGCAGGAAGAGGCCAAAATGTCTGACACCTTCGCACCTTCGCACCACAAACAGAAGCGAAGAGCAGAATCGCAGTTAGGAATCCTCTAAAGTGACCAGGGATGCAATGAGGGCTGCGCTGCGACAAAACCGTTATGCTTTGTTCACTTAGGTAGGGAGGAGGTCATCTGACCTTTCTCTGCCTAGTGTGAGCTACGGGCTCGAATGCAAGTGAACATGTGTCAGTGAAGATTTTCTAAAACATTGAAATCTGTTACTTTAATAAGCAATTAAACCATGAAAGAAATCTCATTTCATTCTTTCCATGATTGAGTTGACACCGAATGGTGACCAACATGAGAATTGGAGGTCCCAGCTGTGACAATTTTTTTTAATCAACGAAAGATTCCAAACAGATAAGGAAGGTGACTGTAAGAAGTTGCTTAGACAATATGCTTTAACGTTCCCATCGTGTGAATGGGGGGGGGGGTGGTAAACTAGATGATCGGTGAGCGCCCTAAAGAATTTCATACAATTGAACCAGCGCCTGTCACCGTAATCGTTAAGTCCATTATGATAAACGAATAAACGTTTTCGAAAAGAATCGGAAGGCCCAGAAGTAGGACCAACCTAGGGATTAAAAGAGCCAGATTCCATTTCCCGTAGTTTGTTCCACATTATGTTTGCAGGAAACTGACTGTATGACACCACGTTCCTTGCACTACAGGGCAAAAACAAGTGGATATCATACTTGCAGACTCTACATACATAGTTACTGTTAGCATCTACGAGTATGATATTTACGGGGTTTTTTGCACTCATAGTGGAAGGAATCGTGGCGTCAACCAGTCAGTTTCCTACAAACATACCGTGGAACAAGCTATACCAACAACCAAAGTGGATGGGGAGTTGGGTGATTTCGATGGACATTTCCTTTAATTTTCGTCATGGTATTTGTGTTTAAGCTAATTCCTTCCTTGCAGCTTTCCTGAAGATGATGAGAACTCCAAAAGAGAAGTGTCCGCAACTATGAATATCAATGTTTTCCTGGTTACCTTGTAACAAACAAAAACTACAAAGCAGGCCCCGGTGCAGCAATGCACAGTTGGATCCGTTTGCCAAACCGGGAATCGAACCTGGGCCTTGCAGGTGAAGGTCAAAATTCTTGCCACTAAAACACCTTGGCAGCGACGTGTGAAATCGTCTGTGAAAATTCTCCAGCGATGTAGAACAGGATGGTCCTTCTGGGCCTTCAAACAAGTCACTTTTTGAAGATCCGAGCGTTGTGCTGGAGTGGCTATTGCAACATTATGAGGAAGAGTGAACGTCCCAATTCAGCCGTGCGGGAAAGCCAACTGAAAGGACGTACCAATTAAAGAGCTTAATTGGCAAGGCATTGTGCAAAACGCTTGTCATTGATAAGCCAGAATGAAAAGGAGGATTGGTGTGTGCATATTCCCAGTTTGTGATGCCCTGTGCAGAAGTTTACTGCAGTATAGCAAGTATGGAATGTATTGAATTTATCTTTGCACCGAGAACAAATGTTCTTGAAAAGAACATAAGGTTAACCTTCTTAAGCGGTGGCCTAGCCTTTAAGTTAGCTCAATCCACTTCATGAGGTATGAGTCTCAGTACGAAACTGGGTGACCCCAACCGAGCAATACAGCGGGCGTGTCCCAAAGACGAGCAAGGGGGGGGGGGGGGGAGAAAGCAAATCCTTTCAACATGAAAAATGAATGCATCCGTCAAGGCATTCGGTGAAAACGGATTTACATCATATCACGAGCTTTGTGTATTTTCTGGCCATGATGAAACGTAAAGAGGCAGATGTGACTTTTAAATTTTAGGCAACTTCTGTTTTCATGCCTTAGGCCAATTTTCAATGTCTTTTAGAAGTCGAAAAAAACTTAACTGCATTATTCAACTCGGAGTGATGAGTTTTCATAAATTGTTAAGTGATATTTCTTACCGTCCTTGTGACTTATCCCGGAGGGAGAGTTTATGTTGGGGGTGGAACCTCGACTGCACTTTTTGGGGTCGTGCATCTTGCAACTATAGTCGCTTTTTCTTTTTGTTTACAGTTGATACAATTTTGCCCTGTCTCCGAGACCCCGACCCTATCATGTCCGTTTGCGTAGAGACTGTCACTTTTTACCCTTTGTTGTTTATGTTACTTTGAATTGTGTCATCTGGCTTTCATTTTGTTCAAAAACATTTTCGCTACTGGGATTAAAACCTGCGATAAAATGCTGTTGCAGTCTTACGTATGAGTCGACATCACCAAAGTTGTGCTTTAATCCAATTTGTGGTATTTAATTGTAATAAAAATAGCACACGGAGTTCCATTGAACGATTAATTATCATGGTCTTCGCAGCGCCGTAGCAAAGGACACTTGGTTGTGGGAGGGGGGAGGGAAGAGACCCCTATTTTGCCAACTAGTTTCAAAAATAACAGTGGTGCTGCATGTAAAGTATTTCTGACAGGCTCTGACAGAAATTCCATTGGTGACACATGTTGCTGAATTGGGATGCCTCAAACATCTTAAAGAAAACTGACGAGAAACCCTTTGGTCCTCTCTGCATTCAAATCAGCATTTCCAACCATCATTTTACACAAACCGGCACTGAAATTTCCGTTGAAGATTTGCTATATCACCCTTGGTGAATCATTCAAATAAATTCAAGAACTATCAAGAAAAAATAGACGTCCCTAAAGCCAAGACTTTTTCCATCTGGACTCTTATAAGGCTTGATGAAAACTCATCTGAGTGTCCTCCACCGGTGTGTTTTCTCCACACCTTTCGAAAACTATCTCCTTTCCAACCCTGAAGTCTTCTTCTCATCCGAGAAGCAAAGCAAAGTGAAGCGAAGCAATCAATCGAAAGAAAGTGATGGAAAGCAAAGCAAGGGAAGGCGAGACGGTTGTGTTGCGCTGGAGTTGGTGCTTAAGGGAGCAACTGGAACCTCAAAGCTATGCCCTTAGCCTTTTGATGGCACGGAGAACAGGGCAAGTTACGAGTGGAGATAGCCGGGTGCTAGGAGATCCAGCAAAAACAGGGATAAACATATCCGCATTATCGTACTGCCAGATATTATAGCTGGATAATCGTTCACAGTCCGATGAAGTGGCAGCCTGCAACCAAGCTGGAAGCAACGGTGAGGAGTCATCAGGAAGAGGTGGATCAGAAGGAGTCACTGATCCGGACTGGACATGAGGCGTGAAAGATCGGGAAGCTGTAGCCGATGGATCCCGGAACGGATGAGGCAATGGCGAACGAACCGAACGTGGAAGAACTATACCAGACGGGCCGGTCACAACGTCAGGAGACAGTGTCAGAGTAACACTAGGAGACCGGACATGAAGGGACACAGGTCCGCAATGTACACAGCTAGTGTGCGATCGGGAGCAATAGAATGCTCTTCAGGGAGGCGATGATGGAATAGGAGAGACCCACGGCATTTTGCGCTTGAGTAGAGCATAATTAATACGAATAGACCCGTGATGTTCCTGCAATCAACAGAGTTACGTTTGGATGTTTGAAGAAACAGGTTTTCATCCTGTAGGGCTGCCGCAGAAGCAGCAGCAGTTCAGAGCGTCAGTCAGTAACTCGCTGTTTGCAGCACGCAGGGTGGAGAGTTCTGAAGAAAACGCTTCAGCCATAGACAGAACAAAACTAATGTTGGCGTCGAAGTTTTCTAAATCTCACACAGAAAGTTGCAATCCGCGAGTGAGAGCCACTCGCAAGACAGAGGTCGCTGGAAAAGGGGCCAGAACCGATGAAGAGGCGTCGAAACCAGGGAGGCTTAGCCGGCAAGCCGAGAAAGAGGAGAAGCATTGTTCGTGGGAGTAGCGGAACCGGTAGCAGAATGGAACGTGATTGTAGAATTGTAGACAGTGGTAAAACAGCTAGAAGAGGTGAGAGGTGCGCGCGCCGGAGTAAGGGACAGGCGAACAGTTATGATACGTACTCCGGATTTCTTGGCCGGCTTTTGATGCCCTACAGACTTGGAATACGTGCCAGACGGTCCGGCGACAGCAAAAAGAGTATCCGGTGTTGCTTGTCGAGGGGAAGAGCCGTGCCAATGACCAGGCGTAGTCGTCTTTGAAGAAGAATGATGCACCAATGATGAAGAGGGCTTGGACAGAATAGTAGTTTTGGGGTAAGGCACATGTTGGGCAACGGAACCAGGCCGATGGCCAGACTTCATTGGATTTAAAGGAGAGTGTGACGAATCCGAGCGTTTGGCAACTTGCTGCTGTTCTCAACGAGCAGCACGTTGACAGGATTCCTTTTGGCGTTTCTGTATCAGCTTCCATTTCGTGGGAGAAATCGTAAGGCAATGTTACACTTAAGGTTTACCCCATCGCAAAGTCTGTGGTGCTGACAGCACGGGTGGGGGGTCAAAATGAGTTTGATGCCCGGAAAACCCAATACACGCACAGGGCTCGGTATCGGGACAGTTGGCTGAGGAGGAGGAACTGGGTTCTCAGATGAAGATGATCCAGAAGACATTAACAGAACATGAAAGGAATACCGGCATGAAAGTCGAAACATCCTGCGAGGAACAAACGTGGGAAACGATCCATTTTCGCGCCAAAACGGATGCACCAGCACGAGGCAGACCCCAGCGGCGGCAGACGGAAGGAAATGAGAGAAGGCGCAGAGCCACCTAATGGTGGGGGAAATGGCGACGAACGGTAGTAGCAGGATGACAAAGGATGCAGGAGAAGAACGAATCGCTTGTTCGAGGGGAAGAGAAGGTGTAACGCCGGAACCGAAGGACAAGTCTACTTGGACAAGGACCAGGGATCAAGCATCAGCTACAAGAAGAATCAGGGAGCGGAGGTTGTGGGCTGGTGAAAGTGATACGGGATCAGCGGCATCTGGTGAAGAAGAAAGTTCAAGGCATAAGAGACGCGAGGAAACGTTGGTGGGATACCGAGACAAGACCATGGCCAAGCCAGCTTGGTCTAGAACCGGGCAGGCCACGCGGCAAGGAGGAATCAGTCAGTAAGGAGACCTTGGTGACGATCAGAGAGGGCGGACAGAAACCAAGGATGATGACCAAAGTTTAGTACACGTAGAAAACGAAAAGTGGGCCAAAGGCAAGGCTACGTAGTCAGAAAGTTTGTGGTAAACGCTAAAGTGTGGTCCAGGAAAAAACAATGAATGCACAAGTGGGGAATCAGGCAGCGGTTCTGTCGTGAGAGGAAGCGAAGGCCTGTAACAGATGAGGAGTGCCCGGTAGTAAAAAAAAAAATCCTAACGACAGGGAGCCAAAGGCCCGCCGAAGCGATAGGGTAGAGGAGCGGTACCAGTTGCTGTTGGTACCTCTCCTGTATGTGTCCTCCCCTCTGTTTTTTTTTAAATTTTCTTGCTGCTGGTAAGAGGGGGAATGCAAAAGTTAATCGACGTGTAGGGCGGTATTAACCGTATTTCTTACTTGTCCTCGTTGTGATTGTTCGTTTTCTTTTCTTTTTTTTTTTATTAAAAAATAAGCGAGTGGGGAAAAGAAAACAAGAGGAATGTATGGAAGAGTTACTCCATAGTCCGACCCGGACCAGAAGGAAGATAGTCGAAATCACGGCCCAGACTGGGGAGGCAAAAGGACTGTAGTGCAGGAAATGTAGTAAGTTCTCGAATAAGGTCCAGGAATCGGAAAAGAAAAGCTGAGTGACGTGATACGTGTAATGCCTGGTATAGAAATGCAGGTCGTAGTTAAAAGCATTGGAGATCGTGGTATCAAAGACAAGAAATCAGGAGACCGGAGATCATGGACTGGCGATTCCGAAAGGGATCGGAAGAAGGTTTGCAGCACAATAAGCACGGAGAACACTTGGCCGGAGACGGAGAAAGGAATCGAGGCAGAACTGGTCCGGGAAGCAACAGCCCACTGGATTGTTGGACAGGTCGGTCGGGTTGGCAAAGCACTAGAAGATGAAGCGGTCGACGAAAGTTCTACATGCAACAGCTTCGCAGATATGTCGGATGGCGACGGCGGGGAGGAACAAGAAGGAACTGATCTAGGAGGACCTGAAGGAGCCAGAGGTTAGCAAGTCACAGGATTGACGGAAGACTTGAGACGGTCAAGGAGAGTCGGACAATGACGATGAAAGGTAGGAAACGAAATCGGCAGTAGTACTGCTAAAGGATCTGGAAGTGGAGGCGTGAAAAGGGTGCATGCTTTGGGTGGTGACGAGGACACCAGGAACCGTGTTGACTTGGGAGGAACGGACGATCCAGTCCGCACTCGTAAGGGAAAAGATCGGCTCTGTAAAGGACCTGTTGAAGGACGAGGCAACAAAGTCTGGAAATGTTCACGAAGGAAGCGGTGGAAGAGACCAGAAGGTGTCGAAGGCAGGCGACGTAGTTGACGAGCCGCCGAAGTCCTGGTTGGCTTAGCCGAGATTGGACGTCCGGACCGCCTGGCTGGGGCGGCCTGCGATATCCGAGCTGGTCGTGGCACGAGGAAGCCGAGACCGTAGAACTAACGAGGATATCTGTTGATGTATAGGGCGGAACCGAGGTAGTTCCGGACTCGATGGTGGAATCAGCCACAGCCAGAATAACAGGAGCATTTATAGGAATCAGGACACAACCAGACCGCAGCCTGGCGTGCCCTAAGAGCTCACAAACAACCACATGCGGTGGCTGCCCTAAGAAGAAAGACGAGATACGATCCGCTGCGTCCGTCATATATACGGGAGCCCAGTTCTGTTCATGCGTAGTAATGTGAGGTTATGAGCAAGGCAGGGAAGACAACTTTCAAGCTAGGGAATAGAGCTCCAAAAGGGGGAAACCGCTAGTACGAAACCAGGTAAACTATACTTTCGTTGGCTATAAAACTCCCTCTTTAGGAAACTGCGTTGCATGGCAAACCTGGTCACGTAAGGAAGAGGGACAACAAGCCATCATTGATCGAGTAACACACCCTACAGGTTTTCCTGTACAACACTCCATCGTCATCAAAGGTTAAAGTCCCATCTTAAGCTATGTAATTTGACGGACTCAACTCGAATTTGCTGCTTCGAGCAGATGTTAGCAATGGAGGACTGGGAAGTCCAGATGGAAATCCATAAGGCTTCAGTACTTGGAGGTGAAGGAGGATTGGATCACTGAAACCTTTTGGAACTCAATGTAGCATTCCAATCCTACGTTCATTTCCATGATTTGACATCAGGGAAAAGAACATGTCAAGATTAACAATCACTCAACGACAGCGTATCAACAAAAACACCTTCACTGAGTCACCTAGGAATTATCACGTTTGCATCTAGTGAGAAGCAACTCTTACTCTTGGTGAACTGCTTACCACGCTACCAGTTCCTGAAAGACACGTCAGAGAAAATGTTTCCACCAAACATGAATTAACACGACGCTGGAAGCATCGTGGGCGACTAATGAACACATTTTGGAAAAGATGGTCAAAAGAGTACATGATGGATTTAAAAACAGCGTGGGAAACCAAGAATTTGGATGCCTCAAATGTAATAAAACCAGGGATTTTAGTTTTGGTTCATGATGAACGCTTGCCTAAACATCGTTGGAAGCTTGGACGTGTGGAAGAAGTTCTGGAAGGACGTGATGGCCGTGTCAGATCATGTATGATCAAAATTGCTGGGGGACAAAGATTAAAGCGTCCAGTCCAGTTACTTTCACCATTAGAATTGTGAACCCTACGTGGTTCACGGCGGGCAGTTTGTTGAGAATTATTTTGTAGTTTTAAATTAATAATGTCATTATTACTTTGTTGTAACAGTGCACTAATTTGCTATGACATGTATTATTGTTGTACTTCTTTGTGGTTGGTAAAAAATGGCTGATAAGGTGTTAGCAACCAAATTTGTTGTCGGCCTCGATTTTCTTCACTTCTGTCCAACCAAACATGGGCTATGGAAGCCAATGGAAACGTTTAAAATTGATACACCACAACAATTCCTTCGACTGGAAAGTTTCCTAAATTGTAAACTCTTTATGAAGGAACCTTTCGAACCCTGCCGATTTGCAACTTTTGCCTTCTAAACAGCATGGCCCTCGTTTTGAACTAACTCAAAGCAGAAAGAACCATCAAACCTTTTGTAATTGCTGCTCTGACCCCGTTCACACTAGACGAGCAAGAACGACTCTCGTGCCCTATAGCACCAGAAGTCTAACTGAGCACATTCCAACAACATTTGAATCAAACACAAAAGGATCCATCTGCTCCGACCATTTAACTGTAAATTTGGGAGATTAATCTCCTGCAAAAATAACAAGTGATTTAAAACTGTAACGGTAAACATCAAGCATCACTAGTCATGACAACTTTCAAGTCACAGCTTATGAGCTATTGAGCCATCTCCACCTATTAGGGAGGGTGCACGGTTTTGATATTTTGGGATAGATTCGATTTCAATCGATTCTGGAGTTAGAACACCTCAATTTCATAATTATTCGATTTCGAAATTCAATATTTTTTCTTTTGCGATTTTAAACAATTTTGGTTTTCAAATTGTATCTGTAAGGGCAAGACTTTGAAAAATTAACAAGTTTCAGTAATAATTACGTTCCTGTAATTAATGTTACTCCAATACTTAAGAAATTTAAATTAAGTGTTCATTTATTACGCAAAACTACATTTTGGTAGTAACACAAAGTTAGAAAGCAAGCTTCCACCTCTCCCCCCCCCCCTCTTGAATAGCACCATCCTTAGGTTTTATTTAGTCAAATCAACTTCACACATTGTACAAGCTTGGTCAATTATTGCTCCTTGATTGAATGTTGAACTTGCACTGGAGCCCACCAACGAAATCTTACTGTTGGAATTTTACGGCAATGGCTACACTATTTTAGCAATAGTTAACATGGTACCGTACATAGATGCCACATAAAACGAAATCATTACAAATTTTTGACTAAAGTTGACGTTTTACTTGATTCTAATATTTATGTTAAACTTTATTTAAGTACATGAACTTAAAAATTTAACAAAATCGAATTAATTCATCTCATTATTCCATGGGGAATCTACTCTATGGAAATCTCAAAAGTTGGGAATCTCGTTACTCGATAATCGAATTTTTCGATTTTCGTACAGTCCTACCACCTACTATATTGGGCCTTCCAAAATGGCATCCCCCTAGACGAGTTCTTGATGCGACATCATGATGTGATGCACCAGTCTTCACTTCACGCTACTTCCCAAACAGACTACCCACGCAGATGGACTTCACAAGCTGGGACCCATCATCACAGCAGAAGTGTTGTCCTGCCCCACAGCACTATTATGAAGTTACTAACATCGGCTCTTTTCAGGGCCACCAACTCTGTAAGGGTTCCTGAACCACTGTTCAATTTTATTGAATAATGTGCTGAAGAACGCGACTTAACGGGGGACCAGCTCCTAACCCTACCCCTGGGAAGTAGCAACCTGTCAGGTGCTGCCCACCACCACGTTGACAAGGTTTTCTGCAAATGGAAAATATACAGGTAATGTATTTTTTCATATCAATAGAAAGGGAGAATTACCGGCTAGCAGCTAAATTCTGTTTCTATTGCATAAATGGAAATATACATTGCCTGCAACCACCATCCGCCACTCTCGAGGCAGATTAGAGACCTTGGAGACCAGATTGAGAGGAATGAAAGATGGCTTTTGCACGCCTTAAGCATTTTTATACCTGTATGGAGGGAGATGTGCATGCACACCTCGGGGTTAGTGAGCTAGTAATTGGCTGAATTAAGTCTCTACAGGAAAAAAACATTCGAGGTAAGAATCAGGGACGTAGCTGCCGGGAGGAGGGGGGGGGGGGAAGCACCAGTTTGGGGGGCAGCAAAATCGTTTACCTAATCTTTAATAAAAAGAAATAATTCAAATTTCAACAGCTCATGTATTACTTTCAAAATCGAAGCTCAACTTAATTTCAATAATTGAAATTATTTTGAAAATAATTTTAAAATCCACTGACTGGTTTAAATAAATTGCAGCTTATTTTACGATTATGTAATAAGCCACAATATAATCAGAACGTCAGTGGTTTAAGCTCTTCCACCCTCATTGGGTAGTTTCCTGCATAACGAAGATCATCAGTCGTAAACACCATGGCTGATTCATCAGGGGCCAACCCAAGGCATCTGGGTGATGAAGGTCATCGTTTTGGGTCACCACTACCTAATGCCCCTTTGAAAAAGCGTGATTTCATATATTCCTTGATCGTGGTTGTCCGTCATAATGAAAAAAAAGCATGAAAACCGATCAAAAAAAAAGAAAAGAATGAAAGAAGATTTTTCTGGAACATTAACAAAAACAAAAACGCATCATATTGCTAAATAAATTTCTCAAGAATATGTAAAAACAATACCCTTCAGAAACCAGATAAGGCTGTGATGAAGAGTAAAATGCTTCAGCTTCTGGGGCTCCGTCCCGGACCCCGCTGGGGAGCTTACAGCGCTTCCCAGACCCCCTTGCTGGCTTTTGTTTGGCCCCTCCAACAATTTTTTCAGGCTGTGACACTAGACGGGGGCACCAAAATCGATCACCTAGAACTATTAGCAGTCCTACTCTGATACAGTTGATGTCAAATGCTTCGTAGGCTTGTACGATAACACTTTTAAGCCAGGTGGCAATCAAGCATGTTGTCGTTCCGACCTTGTTACTAAAAGGAAGGAATAATTGGGAGCGTCTTCAGCGTATAGGTTTGGAGGCCTTTAGATAGAAACGAATCTTCCGGACCGGGCAGAGAGCTAGTTCCTCTTCGTCACCTAGGATGGAAGATAGGGAAGGAATGATGAAGGGACGAGTTCGTTCGTCAGGTTTCTGAGTTAAAGCATAAAACGATGCTCTTGGAGTTAGTGTGACACCAGTGTAGTCAGGTAGGAAGAAGTAGTCTTTTTCTGTGGCAGAAAGGGCCTGTAATTCGTCCCAATCGGGAAATTGCCTAGTAATGCGTGGTCGGTCCAGGTGGAAGGAATGGATTAAGGATGATATTCTGTAATCTGTGAGGAGGTTTGTGTTACCGGCCGCTTTGAAGACAGCATTCAGGGCGGAACGGTATACTAAAATTGTGGAGCCCCTGAGTCCGCTGTTGAACAGAGGTGTGAGGAATCAGAGAAGGTCTTGCATAGGGGGGTAGATGGGATCAACCTGTTCCGTGACATACCAATGAAGCCATCGTTCCAGTGACTGTCGCAAATCTTGTTGGTAGACGATCAGACGGCTTGTGATGCAATGCGAGCGGCCTCGTCCTAAAGAATGCCAGATGCTCAGAGGAGCCGGATGATAGTAGCCACTTGTGAAGTCGTAATGCTTGGTGGTTCGGGTGGAGGACCGTTCCTCCGTGTTGGGACAAGAGGTCTGGACGGCTTGGTAAGTGGAGAGTCGATGAGAAGACTGAGCAGCAGTGGGAACAACCAGGCAGCTACTGGCCAATTTGGTGCTATTAAGAGGAATCGTCCGTGTGAGCTGGCGACTTTGCGTAGGACAAGAGGGAGGAGACGAGGAGGGGGAAATTAGTATGCGTAGAGGTGATCCCAATTCAAGGTTAATGCGTCCACCGCCCAAACACGAGGATCCGGGAAGGGGCTGACAAATAGGGGAAGACTGGCATTGTACCTCGTGGTGAAGAGGTCTACCATTGGGTGTTCCCAAAGGTGAACAGAATGGAGAAAATGGTTTGAGTGTAGCATCCATTCGCTGGTGGATGGTTCCCGACGAGAGAGGGAATCGGCAATTACGTTCAGCGACCCCGGAATGTGGAATGGTAGAAGGCAGACACAAAGTTGAATGCACAAGTGAAAAATCTGAGAGGTGACTTGATGGAGGGATAGAGAGTGTGTTCTGCCTCCCTTTTGGAGGTAAGCAACAGCAGTGGTGTTGTCTATGTGTACTTGTACTGTTTGTCCTGTCACATGGTCTTGAAAATGTTAAGTCCGAGAAGGACTGCTAATAGTTCTAGGTGATTGACATGGAACGTCGCTCCAGGTGGCCAATTCCCGGAGAGGTTAGAATGTCGATGTGGGCTCCCCATCCTGATTGGGATGCGTCCGTGAAAAGATGCGACTTGTGGGAGAGGCTCATGAAGGCGAACTGTAGCAGTCAGGTTGAGGACGTCCGTCCACCGCTTGAAGGTGTCGGTGGGAAAGGAGGGACCGAGAGGTTGGGATGGCAGAGTTGGTGCCAGTTGTGGATTGCCCCAGTGGGCAGAACGGTAATGATGTAACGGTCGTGCCATCCACCTGCCGTAAGGAACGAGGTCAGCGAAGGCGTCGATGATTCCGATGGTGGAGCCAAGATCTCGAAAAGCGTGGAGAGGCGTGTGCAGGAAGGTGTTGGCGGAACGTAGGTGATTTTCGATGCATTCCGGGGATGGCATGACTGTCGATTTTTTGAGGTCGAAGAATAGTCCTAGGAACACGAAATATTGAGCGGGCTGGAGACAAGACTTTGAAAGATTTATGCCTAGTCCCAGGTGATTAAAAAGAGACACGACGTTGCGTAAATTGTTGGAGAGTGTTGCTTGGTTAGGATGGGGCAGAAGACAGTCATCGAGGAAGGTATGTATGCGGATGCCTTGTTGGTGAAGATAGGCGAGAACGGGGCGTAGGACCATGGTGAAGATGCGTGGGCGGCATTTAGTCCGAAGGGTAGGCAGAGGAACTCGAACGCCGTTCCGTATAGCAGAAACGGAATAGGTGGCGCACAGATGCATAAAGCGGAATATGAAGGTATGCGTCCGCAAGAGCTAGTGACACTGTCCCATCGTTCGGTTGTAACGATTCTCGGATGGAAGACACTGTTTCCATTTGAAAGTGTGGATTGAGGATGAACTGATTCAGTGGTTTCAAGTTGAAAATGAGGCGCGTTCCACCTGATTTCTTGCTGCATATAAAGATGCTGCCGCAGAAGCCCGGGGTGAACGGGGGTAACACAAGACGAATTGCTTGCTTTTGATGGAGGGTCGTTATTTCTGTTCGGAGCGGAAAGGGAGCTGGTGCTTCTAGTTCCCAGGGTGGGTCTTGCACAGGGGGTGCAGGGAGTTTGACTGGGGCGGTTATGTTGATGTGGTGAGCAAACGATGGTGAAAGGTTGAAAGTTATTTAGAGCAGATTCATTGCTTATAGATGTTTTAATGGTCAGTAATTTAGATGTTGCACTCGCCTGCCACGACACAAATCCCTGCTTTAAACTAATGTGATGTGGGTGAATAGTGGTGAATTGTTTGGGGCATGATGTAACTTAAGTGGGGACAATTGGGGGAAGTTTAGAATAACTTCTAGTGACAGACCGAAAATAAACAACTTACGATGGCTGCAGTCAGATTGGAATGAAGGAGAGGTTGAAACTACATTGTTACCTAACAGATAATCTATTACAATTGTCGGCTAGGCGCTGCACGACTTTACATTGTTGTTACAACAGAATTGGAATACATATTACATATATTGTTACAAGATAACATATTGACAACTGTAGAATGCTTGGAAAGGACGCAAATTGAGAGATAGGTCTCACTTGTAAGGCCAATTGTGGTGCAGTTGCAATTAGCAACAACATGAAAGCGTCCAACATTGAAGAATCTATGGGCGAAAGCTGAGACCAATCTCTACAGGCTTGAAGCTATTTAAAATAATTGAAAGAATCATTGGATAGGAGGTTACCTTCTGCCAAGCTTTGACATGGAACCGAAGACGTCCCCCTACTTCTTGTGGGGGAGGTGGAATGTCAGTAATTGTCGCGTCCCCTGTTGCGGGAACGAGAGGAGGAACGTTGTCGTCTGTCTGGAGTGGAGGGACGTCCCAGGGAACGACCACGTTCCCGTCCCTGGGAACGGGACGGAAAGGGTGATGCGGAACGTGGCACCGGAGGAGGAGCAGGGTCTGGTGCTTTTGCAGCCTTCCAATCGTCCTTAGGTTGTTCAGGCTTGGAGGACGGGACGGGAAGTTGTCGGCGATTCTTGTTGTAACGAGGCTTGCGGGAGATGTCGAGGTGAGGGGCTACTTTAGGAATCAATCCGCGGAAAAGGGATTCTGATTTGTGAATGGGCTGATTCCGGAGAAGATGACGAGTGGAATCGTGGAGATTAGGTGCAGTGTTTAGAGCTATTTTTCGTAAGAGGAGGGAGAGTTGAAGAATGTGCGTGTGAACCAATTCATGATGGTAGGTGGCAAAGCAACTCTTCCTAAAAACTTGATTGATGAGGAATGCTAGTTGGCGGGCGTCCTCAGGAGGGGGATCGGTGTAGAGTCTTTCACACAGTGTGTTGGCTGCAGTGCTAAGGACGTTCGCTTGGGACGCGGCACGAAGTCCAAGGCGGAGGATGCGGTCCTTGTCACGTAGGACGAAAACAGGAACCTCAGCTCGTTTAGAAAGATAAGAGGGCGGAGCCGAAATCTAGCTTGGTATCAGCGGTGAGGAACTCCGACTGAGGATAAGTGTCGTAGTTTCCTGGCTTAGCCGTTCCTTCTCCGATAGGACAGAAGAAGTAACTTACACGGCCCGGATGAGGTGGAGGCGGTTCTTTATCCAATTGAAGAGGCGTTCTGTTACCGAGGAGGACGCCGCCGGTCCTGAGTAGCGTCGTGAGAAGTGTTGTTGACTGTCCCAGCAACAGTGGTTGGTGTGGGAGTTGGTCACGTAGGCCAAAGCCAAAACCAGTTGCAAGGGCTCGGGTCTTGAAGACTGGGTCGGAGGTACAGGATGGCTTGTATAGGAAGCAGTCCGGAACGATCCCCTCAACTGTCTTTAATAATTCTGGAAGTGGGATTTCCGAGGGGTAAGGGTCTCCCTGGAACGGAGGGCCAGGTTGACCTGAAAGGGAGGGGTCCCGTGAGTAATAAGAGTCAAAGTCGTTGTCTGCAGGAGGAACGGGCAGAGTTGGTAATGGAGGCAGTAGAACGGACCGTGGAGGCGGAATATCCGGGACGGCAGGGGGACCAGCATCCTCAATGGAAGGTCGGTGGCGCTTATGAATGGAAGCAAGCCATGCCGAAGTATAGTCAGAGACTGGTGCTTTCCGTTTAAAGGTTTGAAGGGAAGAGTCCATAAGAGTATGCACCTGGGATGAGGTGAGTAGCAGAACGTCCCGTTACCGAAGGTTGAGAGGAATGCGAAGACAAATCCAAAGGAGCGAGTTGCAGTCCTACGGAGGAGGCCAGTTTGGCAGAAACCTTCCGGGCTTTGAGTTGGAGTTTAAGGCAAGCATACCGTTCCTTTGTTCGAGAGAGTTCCTTCGAAAGGGAACGTAGGTCCCGTACCGTCGGAGGCTGGCTACAGGGAATTGGAGATGTAGCTGCAGTATCCAGGGTGCTGGAAGGGACGGCTTGAAAAGAAAGGGATTCGGGGATGGAAGCGATTGTTCCAAAGAATCCTGTTCCGTTGTTAGTTCAAGAATTTCAACATTGTCCGCAACCGGCAAAGCCTGTGGTGGAGATGCGGAACGAGGAGTACGAGATGAGGAACCATCCTTCGGCGTTCCTTTAGCTCGTGGCATAGGAACGGCATTACCGAGGATTGCTGAACGTAGAACGAAGAGGGAACGAAGTGATCAGCTCAGCGGCTAGAGAAGAAAAGGTGAGCATACCGCTCCGCTTCGGCTTTTATATGATGGAGGCGAACTGGAAGGACATCTTCGATTTAATTTCTCTAGATTGAACAGCATTTTGAGAAGGAGAATGCTATAAAAAAGGTAATAGATATTTTCAAGGCAACTAGAAAAATCTGTATCGAGAAGTATCGCTGTAAAGTTGAAAAGAACTGATATTATACACCCCTGCCCACCACACAGTTTTTGCGCCAGCCAACCTGATTTTTCCTTCTTACTAAACAGTCTGCATCTACATACAAGGAACATCTATCCTAAAATGAACACACATATAATATTTCCAATAAAACTATGTTTATTACGTTAGTACAAAGAAAGGGATGATACTTCAATGCAATTAAATGCTTTTGGAATTAACTACAAATACAAAATTTTGAATCGGATATTACCATTGGCTTGCATGAAAACTGAATGTGTAATAGCTACACTTTACGTGAATGATACAAGGTTATCCCTTGGTGTTGTGTGGAATGCTGTAGGCCAACTTTTAAACGACATGATACACATCACCACAGTAACAAATATGTTAGTCGCTCCTAACTTACAGCAAATCAATGCAACAATTTATTAAAACAGCTTTGTACATCACTTTGCGCGTGAGCAACAGTGTAGGAACATGTTCCAGATATAGCTACAATTACACAATAAATTAAGACCTCCAACAAACCCAAACATAGACTACAGTATTTTTTTTTTAAACCACAACATAAATGATAATGGTACAAAAATCTGTAAAAGCAAAAGAAAAAAATAATTGTACTTTTATTTTCACATGCGAATGCTAAAGACTGCAAGGTACTGCTGATTTTACAAAGTTGAAAATTGAAACGTTCCATTGAAGAATTCAAGAATATGGCCATGGATGCGAAGGTCCATTAAAAACTGTACTGTTCCTCTGCAATTATTACACAAAACTCAGCAGTAGTCCAATTACTTTTACACTTATGTGACAAAGGCAGCCATACTAACACTCGTTGCTGAAACAAATTTTAAGCCATGAATGCACCTTTACCTTTGTTACAATAAAATCACAAGTGCATAAATGAATTTTGGTTTACTCCATGTTAATTTATTGCCACCTTGAGAATGAGATTCGATTGCCAGTAAATTTAAAACAAAACAATTTCGTTAAGTATTAGACCTAATGACAGTGCAATAGTATACTTAAAAGTAATAAACTATCAAATGAACACTTACAAAAAGTAACCAGTAAACTTAACCATCTTCATTTAAGTACATCAATGTTCCTGAAAATTTATTTTTAAACAAGTACCGGTATGAATACGTGGTGTAGCGAAGAAAACATTTGGTATTGCTTTTTTTCATCATCATCATCATCAATAACTTGCAGTTTTTTTTTCTGCCTATAAAACAACTTGGGACATGAATTCACATGGGGCTACAAGAAATATGGATGTAAGAGCCATGTCAATTATACCTACACAAAGACAGATTTAACTTGGGTATTTATTAGAATAGTTGTCGTTTACACCACATGACACTGATAACATTTAGGACTGGGTAAAAGGTTTAAAAAAAACATTAATCTTAAAAAAGTTCTTCTTTACCAATCAAATAAAGTTTGAAGATTTAAAAGATTTAGCAGAAAAAGTAATGAACCAACATTTGAAACTCTACAGAAAATCAGTTTACAGCCTCAGGGCAATCCGAATAATTGTCAAATTAAAATAAATTCTCCTTTGTAATGGTTTTTAAAATACCCCCCCCCCCCCCCATTTATTGTGCGTACTAATTAACATGCTGCAATGAGCAAAACGAAAAAAAGTCTTTGCTTTGTGTCACCTATTAATCCCCCCAACTCAATTCCTGAACTGTGTATAGTTCTTGTTTGCCACTTGCAACCGATAACAAAAACAAAATGCCCTGTTTACACATTGGACCAAAACATAATTCTTTACATGTCCGTATTTGTAATGATTTTAACTACAATTTTTTTTTAGAAATCGAGTAAGCCAAAAGACAGTATGTCACTCTATGAAACCTCAGAACACATTCAAGTCACGAAAATAAATTGGATCTTCTTGCGGAAGAAACTGGAAGTGTCAAGTTTCTACTCTGTTCACTCGTGTACGCCACTGTGGTTTTGGTTTACCCAACTCATTCAATGGCTACTCGAGTTGGTCAGCACAGCCTACATTTCCCAACATACAAACCACAACTTTGACCGAAATAGTATTTATTGCAGCCAAAAATTACACAAGTCATGTACACTGCTCACACCACTACTTAATACTATCCACTTAACAATTGCTTTTTTTTCTTCATTATATTTATTTTTATGTTATCTTGCTGGTCTGCTAGATGTTTTTCACTGCTCCACATTTTACCTTACAGTAACACCAACTGTTATATACAAACAAACTTTTTTTTTCTTCTTTACGTGCACTCGCTTAAAAATCATGAGCAGAGTGATGCACGACATCTCGTGAAAAAGAAATGGAACTTCAACTCCATGTATTTATGATCAGTGAACTATAAATAACTTGAGCTCAAAACATGAGGGATAAACAAGATGCACTTTTTTCCCCCAACCAAAATCTTTATGCCAGGCATATTTATATTAACATGAAGGAAAACACATGACATCAGTAGTTTTTCTTTTCGTCAGTTTCCCTCGTTGAAAAAAAAACTGCAGGAGCTTCCTCGGAAGTCACTTTCAAAACCACCAAAAACACCATATTCGGATTTTTGTTGTTGTTTTGGTCGTTGTCAATGTCCAGTTTTTTTCTCTTAAAACAGTTCTTTCCTTCAGATCTGTCTTGGATCACATTTACGGCTTACCTCCGGGGAATGCTGCCTGAGGCAAGCCTGCGTTTGGTAGCGCAAACTGTGGCCGGAAGTTTGAGAAACTAGAGGTGGAGTATGCAGCACCCGGGTACGCTGGATGAGAGCCCATGCTGGGAGGAAACTGTGATCCTGCGGAGCCTAGTAACAAAACAAGACTATGATGCATGCTTACTCTCACCATGGCGCAGATAACCGGCTAAGGTTTCTAGAAAGGAACAGAAATAGGAGTGGCCTCTCATAATGGTGAATAAGATTAGCGGTAAAAATAATAACAACAATAATAAACACTAACTAAAAAAAAAACATGCAATGCTAAACAAGTTAATCAGAGATATGCTGATACCGATATCCGGATTTTGGCAAAGATTGGCATTTGACCAACACGTAGAATAAAACATTGGCAAGCTACGAACTTAGTGTTACATTTCGCAAGCAAATCCCACATTTATAGAAAAAGGCTTCTTACAACCAGCTTTGCTTTTTCATAAAAGTTTTGCCACATTAACCTAAATAGCTCCTTACCATATATTATCAACTAATGGTGCAAGGTCATTTTACTATTAGAATATCCTGTGTATCTCAACTAGACCAAAAAAGGAATTTTAAAGATAAAATTAGTTCTTACTTACTCATAAGATACCACCAAAAACAGCATTTAGTTATTGCCTTAAATCGTTTATTTAATGCTTTTTGTTGTAATGTTCTATGCCTAAGCCTTTAAATTTACAGCTTCCTTAACTCCCCACAAGGTGGAATACTTGTCTACATCATCCCAACAGGCATTGGCACCAATCAACCCCATTCAGTTGGTGGGGATGTTGAATGAATGCCCCTCGGATGAATAGCACATTAACTGGGCCGGAATATATCTCAAATCTGAATAAAATCCCCTGGTCCTCCTTGGACTGACCCGTCTCATTACTCTGTGGAAAAGATTAACCTGTCCCTTCTTACTTCAGTTACCAGCAGTTTCCTGTTTTGCAGGAAGAGGCAGATGAACACTCTGAAACCCCGAATGCTCTGAAGAAATGGCTTATGATTCCCGGGAATCCTGGGGAAAATGACGCGCCACCAAGAAAAGGTTTCGTCCTTTTTGGAAACATCCTGCAACCCGCTTTGCCAATCAAACTCCCCAGAAAACCTCTTCCATAGTGTGTTGCAGTTACTTTGGAAATTAGACCTCATGAGTCCAAACCTGTCTTTTCCGAATACACCCAAAAGTACTGCGCACCAACTAAGGCTGCATCGATACTTTTAGAAAAATTCGTACGATTTACTTGGAAAGTCAGTATCATCAGTAGGTAAACGACGATCACAATTCACACTTATTTTTCAAAAGCTTTAGATATATTTACTCAAATATCTTACACAGACACTTGCAATCCTATATCTTACGAATTTTCGACAGCTTATACAAAAACATCGGACTTCGTCAGGCACATAAATGTATTGTCCACTCTCAAATCACATTCTTGCTGCTTGTTGCTTTCAAGAACGGCGTCGGCTTCAAAAAACTACATCTGCATAGCCCCCCGTATTTTCCGCATAGCCCCCCTCTCCATTTTCTGTGCAACAACGCCCCAAGCTCTTTATTTAGAAGGTAGCTAATTTTCAAAGCTACCAAATATTCCCATGGTGAAAGCCAAGACGACTAAACCCCTGGAGTCAGATACGATTCCGACTTCAGTTCCCGATTCAGTACGATTCCGATGCAATTTCTTTTCTCAATTTTGTGAAGTGTCGAGATTAAAGCTTCAAGGAGAAATTTGATTTTCCTAAAGATACGACTTTGCAAGTCATTAACCTTTAACACTTTCACCCCTGAGGTATTTTTTTGTGTGTTCGTTACAAGGAGCACGGGAAATTTTGGGCTTTTACAAAATTAGTGACTCGGCTCTTATCCATAGATTTGATTTTTTTTTTTTTTTTTTTTTTTTTTTTTTTAATAAAAAGCTTAATCCTTTCCCTTTTTTTGAAGTCCAAGCGATTTTATTGCAAGATATTTTCTCAATAAAACTATTGGTTGTTGAAATTATACCGTTTTTACACTTCCAAATTTATAAACAGGTGGCATGAGTGTAGTAAAGATGGCTTTTGGACCTACACGCATATTCCATCTGGCGTCAGTTAGGTGAAACACTTTACAGACATTCTGAAGACTTCTGAATAGCGTAGGCCTGCACTGAGGCAGGCATGTACACATCGAGAGTTAATAAAGGGAGCCCTCACAGGTGTGGCCTCAGGGCTCAACAAAAAAGAAGCCATCCCACACCAGTGTGGCTCAGGGCTGAAAGTGTCCAGAAGAGGCTAACTGTATACCAAATCGACAATAACTACAAAGCCTGGGCTTTAGCAGCACCACGACCATCAGCATCTTAAATAGAACTGGAGTCTTGAAGAGTCAACACTAGATAAAACTATACCTTTAATTCCAGGACATGCTTTGAAACATTGAAAGACTTCTGGCTGACTAGCTTGTTGTTTAATTTCAACCCAGGTTTCAAAATCGGGAACTATATCTTTATGAAAAGAGGTTCGCTTACATCCTACAGGTTGGTGCGCCTTGTCGCTTGGCTTGCCAACTAACTTCTCACTCTTACTTTAGATCCTGGGGGCAGCACAGCATTCAAAACATTTGGACCAGTTTAACCCTTTCATCAAAACCGTGTTTAAAACGCCCGAAGAACGATATATCGTCTCCTTAGTTCAAAGCCCCATTGCAAAAAAAAAATTCCAATTGCTTACAACGGAGGTGTAATTCCGATTAAAAGTGGGTAGTTTGAAACGCATATTTTCGGTTTATTTAATTCAATATCTTCTTTTAATTACCTTAACTGATGTTTTTGTTGGTAGTGTCGTCAAAATTGACGTTAAAATGACTTTTTTGTTTGCTGAAAATAGTCTTTCATTCAAGCTGTATTAACTCAACTACGCACGCAATGCACAGCCGCCACCTTGGTCGCGTTAGAAAACTGGGAATCTCCATTTCCATGCCTGCTTTGAATATCATCAACTTCGACATCACTGGCTTCATTCATCAAATAAACTGCTCCATTTCAACGTCCTTTTTGAACATCCATCATAAGTGCGAGCTACGATTGGTTCCTTCATGGCACGTGACCACTGATCGCGATGGAGCCCAGTCTCAAGTGACTTCACGCGAAGCAAGTCAATGTCGTACCCATTGAAGCAAGCACGCGCGAGCCTCTTACGGACAGCCTGCTAAGAGTGCGATGGCAGCCGAAACTGGATCGCTTTCAACGATCGTGAATACTGCGGAAATAAAACAACTTTAAACTACTTGTACGGTATTAAAACCACCAAAAAAAGATTTTGTTAGCAGTAAATGATACTGGTGGAGGTTCATCGTTTAATGCTAACGAAAACTTTTTTTGGTGTTTTTAATACCGTACAAGTAGTTTAAAGTTGTTTTATTTCCTCAGTATTCATGTCTCCTGGGCACTGCAAGTAGAATATTTTTGTAACTGCATTTAAAAACACGAACGTATTATTTTTTTTCATTACGAAAACGTAATACGATGGTCCCCAGTATATTATTGCATAATAATTTACACAGAATAGACTTTCTTAACTTAGACCAGTTTTCAGGGTTGGAAAATACCATGATATTTATATTTTAAATATCAAAATATTGGATATTTATGACACATATCGGATGTATATCATCAAGTTTTTTTATATATATATATTGCAATTTATTTTAACAGATGCCATTACCATGTGTAATTTCAGTCTGCAGATTATTTATGTTAGCATTACAGATAATAGGCTCTAGTTATTGTGTGCCAGGCCTAGAGCCTAGTCAGTGGGTTCTAGTCCCTTGGGTGCATGAGTAGCCGTAAGCACCGGACCCGAGCGTCTTGTTCTCGGCTGTATATTTCTGGCTTATGCATTTTAGTTTTTTACATTTACAAAGTTTTATTTATTTATTTCCAATATACTGATCATTTTACTCCGTTTTTTTTACTTGAAAACGACATTATGGAGTAGCACAGGGAGAGGTTAGTCCTGGAAATTATATCCAGCGGAATACTGTTGTGTTGTCTGTGTTGTTAAGGCATTGCCTACTGGCTCAAGGTTTACCCGCCATACAACATGCACGTGTCCCACTAGCATCTGTACAATTTTGACCATTATTAAGTAATAAGTATTATCTAAGATATCGAAGCTACTACCTACAGTTCGAAGACATCACAAACTCACAAAATGCATAATGTCAAGTTCAAAGATCAAAATATCAATTTTCGATAGTTCTCTACTGTAAATGTTACAAAAAAGCAGACTATCTTCATTAGGGAACGTGTTACCTGCTCTTCTACCTCATCAAGTCATCTCAAGTGTCATTTTATCATACATTATTAGAATTATTTTCTAATATCATTAGAATTATTTTAACAAGACGAAGACCAAATGTTGGAACAAAATGTTAATTTGGTATTGGTGATTTGGATGATATATATCGCGATATGTGATATCGCCAGTTTTTGGTAAGTTTAACCGAGATGAGATCCAGGGAACTCTTGATATCTTTAAGAAGAGAAATTGATTTCTTACACAGTTTATATACTTCATCTGACTAGCCCGAAGTTGAGCCATGGATCACACCCACCATGCAGACAACTTAATTGGTGTTGTGGGAGGAAACCGGATTACCCGGAGAATATCCTCGTACAACGGGCAGGAAACAACCAGAGAAAAACCCGTACATAGACATTTCCCATCGCCAGGATCGAACCCTGGTCTGTAAGACGCCAGAGATGTACAGCTGGGACCAAGACGCCCCAGTGCTCGCAGCTACCTGTGCACCACTGCATCATAAGGGCTACGAAATGGTATATCTTGCAATAATGCGGAACTAAAAGAAATTGCAGAGATGCATAACCGCCAAATAGAAATCGCGTACTAACATTCAAGATGGCTAGTCCAGACAACCACGATATAAAGACAAACTAGAAACAAATTATTTTACTTGGGTCTACTAGTACACAGCAGGAAGTGTCCTAGAATTTGCTTGACAATCTTATTGCAATGTTTCGTATACGTATTTTAATGTTTCATATACGTATTTCAACACTATGTGTATGTTTCAATATAATGTTTCAATGTATTGACTTTTGTTAGTTGCGATGTTATGTTTTACTTAGTTCAATTGCGATGTTGATTAATACTAAACATTAAACAGGACAGAAAGCCAAGCAGCTCAGAACGATTAAACAAACAGGTGTAAACCTATTTACGTTGCCTTTTGGACTTAAATGGCAAACTGCCTGAGCAGAGAATCGAACCCATGACCTTCGAAACCAAAAGCCGAGGTCCTTCCGCTGAGCCATACTGACACAGCCTAAATGGCTTAGCGGTAGGACCTCGGCTTTTGGTTTCAAAGGTCGTGGGTTCGATTCCCCACTCAAACAGTCTGGCATTTAAGTCCAAAAGGCAACATAAATAGGTTTGCATCTGTATTTATTTATTCAGTCATCAATATTCACAAATACTTTCTTGTTGGGTGCGTTGCATCCAGTTCTGTTTGTCCAGGGCACCATAAATGCTGTACTAAGGTCTGCTCAGACAAAAATAAAACTCATCTCAGCTTTGCAGGAAATATAATTCCACTCTTCATATTAGAACGATCGCCTTTCACTATAGCCATCGCACACTTCTGCCCAGAGAGGTAATGTCCTACAACTTATCTTGTTTGCAATGCAGATCGAGATCCAAGACTCAGTGTGCGCAGTGCAAGTGAGCTCAAAGGTGACAGTCTCTACCATTGGTTAGGAAGGTCCCTGACAGCATACTTCTCTCAAGAGATGCCTCTTCAGTAACTTCTGACAAGTCTTGTTCGCCATGGGGACATGATGTTAGCAAACATCTAGGTCTATGGGCTGGTAATGTTGGCTTACGTGGTATCATGTGCATGCTAGACCCAAATACCTATTTTTATTAGTACTGTCCTTTCTAGCTGGTGAAGTAGCTCGCTTTTCAACGGCCACACCACGCAAGAGCCAGAATGACTTCCAGATGGACAAGTATCTACCTTTTCTTGGGCCACATTGCAACTGGAATGAGCTTTGATTGCGCACAACTTTCTCCACCACAGAGTCATGCTTACGTTTCGCTGGCTTGCTTGTCTTGACTTGACGAACATTGATTCCTTTTTTTTAATGACTGCCTTGGCGACAACGCCCATGGTAGTGGATTTACTTTCGGCGACACTGTTCACCACTGTTGTGTCACTGTCTTGGTTGATTGGTTCACACTCCATCAGAAATAGATTTGTAAATTGATGTGCCTGGAGCAAAGGAATTTTGCGGCCAGTTTCGTGATGAGTCTGCTCTAAATTCATGGCCAATGGGGGTTCACAGTCAACGCAGTGCGCCCGGACAAAAGGATGGGGGTTTAACGAACTTTGACATTCAGTCGAGCTTAACCCTTTAAGGAGTAAGTTAAAAAAAAAATTGTCGTCGCGCATGGAGTTTTTTTTTTTTTTTTATAGTCACCCAAGGAGTGAGGCACTAACGAAATATTTATTCTAGCGAAAAATATTGGACACGATGATCTCAAACTTGCTACGTGCACGCAACAGATATTCATTAAGGTGCACAGAAAAAAATCAGATAAATTGCTCTAATAGTTTTGGAGAACGATTTCAAAAAAATACGGGCGGTAATGCACTAAAAACTGAAAATTCCATGTTGAAAAAACACGTCAAAAAGTCGGCGTTAGTTAGGCTACAAAATGTTGTTCCCATCTGATAAGCGACAGTGTGGAGGTTTATAGGCTCCTTTTCCATTTTAGTTTTGCATCGTAGCTGCTATTTTAATTTTTTAATGCAGTAAAACTTCATCTTTCTCGTAATTTTCAACGACGAACTGAACACAAGCGCTCATGTGAAATTTGGAGCGCACCATGGCGGCCATTGTGAAATCGCTCGTCATCCAATGAGAACGCGCCAAATCGGTCACGTGGTACCAACTGGCCAATGGGAGAACGCGATCTTCAAGTGCTTTGGAAATGTTGCTCGAGACGGCCAGAAACAGCGTCTAACTTTCCGTCTGATTGGCCAATGCCAAATGGCCATCGAAATAATATGTTGAGAGGCCTAGATAGAGGGGAATTCCATCTTTTCAACGAATCCAAGATGGCGGTGCCCAGTCAAACGGTCCAATCGCCACCGCTGATCGAAAATGACCAATTTTTGCTTCTAACTTCAGAAAAAAAACGAACGAATGCGACAGTTTTGTAGTTTTATTGAGACTACACTTAACTAAAAAGCTTTTTATGACATCGGTAACAACATTTTAATTACAGAAATCGATGCACAACATATCAGGTAGCGAATTTCTGCATTTCTCTTGTCGATATTTTGGCCGAAAATTGCATTTTTCGACCCGCACTTCCACGCACGTATATATACCTCACGCACGTAATTAACCTCAGCCTAAAGTGGTGCACGATGTAAATCAAAATCCGAATCGGGAGAGCCGCTACGCGATGCAATGGCCGCCATCTTTTTTTTCCCGAAACTCACGGGGGCAGCGAACAAATATGACATAGCTCGAGAAAAAATTAAATATTGGCTAGAAACTAGTCACAAGGGCAAAATTGGCAGGAAATTGTAGCAGACACATGCCTTTAGTGAATGAACGCTCCAGGCGTGATCAATGCACCATGCTGACTGACTTACAGGTCGATAAAGTGACTCCTGTAAATTCTACAGGTCCGGCGCACAAAGGGTTAATAAAATCTTATTTCTTGCATAACATCGAATTCTGTTGATGTTAATCTACACTCTAGAATTACAACAGAATCTCATGAGGCCAAACGTTGTGATTGGGGCTGTTTTTGGTCACGCTACAGTATATTCTTTCGTTACTTGCGATTTCGGATTCAGTGTATGAAGGCAAACATTGCACGGGTTAATACAGAATCCAAACGTCGACAATTTTTTTATGTGGTGTGTTTGTTGCCGGGGGTCGCTTTATGCAAGCACATTTCCAACTCAGCCAAAACACTTTCCAAAGTAATTTGGACATTTGGAGACTAAAGCAAAGCACACGTCCGTCTTGGTCTGTGCCCAAATGAAAAGTGGAGGACTGGCGGAAATGCCTGATGGGATATGAGCATGTACGCTGCCTGGTGGGGTACAAAACGTGGTTGACTGGTGGCAATACCTATAATCCGTACGCGATTTGTAAACTGGGCGTGGCTTAAAAAAATATCGATTGTCCACTCCAGTATAACACCACGACTAGCATCATGGGTAAAAAAAAACCGCCAGTACAGCAGTCACAAAATGGCGTCTATTAACGCTTCTTCAATCGGGAAAAGAGGTAATACGATTCACAGCCAACTAGGGAAATTATTTGGAATGTCTATTATCTGCGAGCGAAGCAAGGAACCAACAAAGAGCAAGAACGCCGTTTCCCAAGAAACGTCAGATGCAACAAAGGTTTCTTTCAGTTGTGTTAAACAAATAGTTAACGAAGGCGCGCAACTACCCGCCGAAACAAGCGCCACTGCAGCCGCAGCAGAGGCTACAGTTCCGCGGTTCATAACGGCATCGAAATAACGGCCAAAGGCGCCAACGGTAACAAGCTTGGACGACTTTCAACTGTCAGCCGCTCGAGCAGCAATAACTGAAATTCACCTTGAAGGTAATTATCCAAATTAAGATAATGATTCGGCCAAGTTCAAATCGAAGATTGGATTTAAAGATGGGAGAACTTCTGTGGCATTTAACCATGAAAAAGAAACTTGGGATGAAATACGGAAAATGCAACAACAGAAATTTTAAATAAAAAGCGTCCAGAAATTGTTGCCCAGCGTCGCCGATTTTTACGTCAGGTACGACATTTAAGAAGTAATCCGACTCATTTACAGTATTATTTATTTGGATGAAACTTGGGCGAATGAGCGTCACGGGCCCGAACGCCAATGGCAGCTAAAGAAAAGGTGCACCGGATTCACAGCTGACAGCGCAACTGACGGCTTGGTTGGCCGCCTTATTCCGATCGGAGAGGGCCGAAGACTTATTTTGCTACACACCGGCAGCCAGGATGGTTTTGTTAAAGATGGCATGCTTCTTTTCCGAACTGGATTTTTTCCCACTTTCTGCAACCCCCTAGCTTGGCTGTGAACAAACAGCTCTTCTCAGAGCTATACAAACGGTTGTTTTCACAACCACCAAAAATGAAAAGATCTGAAATTTGTACTGTTTCACAAATAAATTGTTAAAACATCCACAGTAGAACACACTTCCTTCCTTTACTTTTTTTTAGCTCCACAATGAATTAACACTTAAAACCTACGTGTTTTTTTTATATTTATTACCGTATGACCCAAAATACAAGAAGGGAGGGGGGGGGGGGGAGAAGAAATCCCCAAAAGGTAGTGGCGAATGTTTTAAATAAACTAGTAAATAAATACATTTTTCCAAAGATGTTATGCTCCACGGCACGATATTAGGGTGGGGCGGGGGAGCCCTTTTACTCCATCCTTATTTACTCCACTGCTGAAAGGGCCCGAGTCGGAAATTATGACAGTAAGTGGAAAGAAAACCGAGGCTAAAATGAGATTGGGTAAGAAAAAAGTATTTTCTCTTTTTTGAATTCAGCCTGAAATTTATCTTATACCCCCCCCCCCATTATCTATTTTTTTTATTCGCCCCCCCCCCCCCCCCATTCCCCTATTGATGAAGAAGGCCTGTAATAAAAGAAATTGGCATCAAATAACAAAACCATGATCGCGCACAGACAAGCCTTGGTGCGGTCTATAGATAGCCACAAGGCACACCGACTCCAGGAAAATGTACGCTACAATCAAGCTGCTCGCGAGCCACGCCCAGTTTACAAATCTCGTACGGAGTATAATCGGATATGAGCACGTACGCCGCCTGGTGGGGGTTACAAAAAAGTGGTGGATGGGTGGCAAAGCCTAATAGGATGTAAGCAGGTATGCCACCTGGTGGGGGTGATGAAAAGTGGTGGTTGGTGGCAATCCGTAATAGGATGTGCACATGGATGCCGCCTGGTGGGAGTCACGAAAGTGGTGTAAGCCGCCTGGTTTTGGGGGGGGCGGGGGGGGGGAGGATGAAAAGTGGTGGATTGGTGGCAATGCCTAATAGGATGTGAGCATGTATGCCGCCTGGTGTGAGTCACGATGGTGGATTGCTGACAATGCCTATTAGGATGTGAGCATGTATGCCACCTGGTGGGGGTCACAAAAAGTGGTCGATTGGTGGCAATGCTTAATCGGATGTGAGCATGTACACTTCCAGGTGGGGAGCTAACGAAGTTTTCAGTATAGAGCACTAAATAAATGATTTCAGCCAATAGGTAAAGGAAGTATTTTTGGATGATGTGAAAAGAAAAATTTTCTCCAGTAGGCTAACTTCTGGCAGGTTATTTCTCATAACCGGTACTAAACTGTGCTAATTTAAGGAACCTACTGTTTTTATTTGCTTACTACGAGTAGGTTAAAACTATTCTATCAAAGCTTCCTATTATAAAGGCAAACCTCGGATATCGCTGCTCTTAGTCCATAAAGCTAACCAATAGCCTGTGGTTTACTTTCTCACGATGTGCAAGTAGACCTTGCACAGAAATAAAGAAAACCCAGATCATGTCGACTATTTGTAGCTCACTAAGTATTGCAAGTGGTTTCCGTACCAAACGTAATAACATAGTAGTGCTTCAATGAATTCTTTTTTTGCACTTTACGGTACACTCGATTTTAGTCAGAAATTGGTCAAAAGATTTGTACACAAATTGAAAATGCATACACTGAGGCATTAACAGCACCATTTAGTTGGTTTTATAGTTTTAGCAGCACTAACACAAGTAATAAACACAAATTATTTAACTTGTTTTCATTTCACTATGGCTTCCCATAGCAATGCATATGGTATGGTTAGGATCATTAAATAATTATTAACATAAAAGATGACACAGAAAGTTCAGAAACTAGGAGAAAAATGGTTGATAAAATAATTCTTTACCCTTTTAACATTAATTTGAGCTACTCGTCAGCCTCAAGCTATAAAAGTGTTAGATGATGTTAGACGCGTCACAAAAAAATCAATTGAAACAAACAGGTAAACGCAGATGATGTTACGAACACCTTAGTACTGTCTACTAACACCTTAATACTGTTATAGAAGTGTAGGTTTGTACTACCACAGCGTACACACGAAAACCAGCACAACACAGGAACGAACTTAACAGCTTACATGCAGCTGCCTCACGTCAAACATATTATGCCCTATCCCTTTAAAACGATTAGATACAACACAAACAAGAAACCAGAGCATTTAACTTTGTGATGAGATGCTCAAAACCAATTACATACTTTTGAATTTTTTACATTTTTTACAGCCTTCACCAACAATTTAAACAAGAGGAGACATTTCCTCTGCAACTGTTACATGATCCATTTCCATAAATTACCTGGTGAAACCCCCGGTGCCAAAAATTGTTGAGCCTGGCTTGGGGGCTGCTGGGGCTGTGATGGCGACTGTTGGGGGTTCTGGCTGGCTAGACGGCTCAAAATACTGCGCTCAGACATCTGTAACCGCTGCGCAACAGGTGGGATGCGTGACAGTGTCGCAGGCAGTCGACTGACATCTGACTTCATGTCACTTAAAAGTTCTTCCAACTGATTGAGTACTAGAAAAGAATTAACAATTTCAGGACAGTTGCTAAAACGTAAAATTCCTATAAATGCTCCTACATCAAGTTAACGTTGTCAACAAACGGTCACAAATAAAATATTACGATTTAATATTACCTTTGTGCAGCACGGCATTGGCTGGTTTGTTTCCTGCCAAGGATTCCTTTGACAAATGCTGATGGGATTCAGCCAAACATTCAACTTCAGCAAACCTACAAAGAAGCATGTGTAAGAACCATGTTCACAGCCAACGGTTTGCAAATTTAATCTTTACAGTACTGTAACTGTATTACAAAAATGAAAAGGGGTCTTCGAACAAAATAGGAACTAAAACAACCTTGTGCAAGTTAAGGTGTGTACTTTCAAACGAAAGGTTTTTTTTTTTAATACAGAAGCGCAGGTAAGCCTACACAACGTATTTATACAACACAAACCTAGCAAGTTAAAAAGTACTCGTAAATTTTGTTCAAGAATGTGATAAAGTACTGTCAGTACACCACATACGTAACCCTTTATCACCCATACAGTGCACTTACCGCTATGGATGCTATAATACGTACGGTAATGTCTTACTTTTAACATGTAGATTTTTTTTCTTGTTTGAATCGAATTTGGAAAGGTGGAGGGAGGTATCTCCCATTCCCGCAGCCCACAAACTTTCCGGAATTGTCCCAGTCTACATATTTAGAAGAGGTTTGAAGGATGTCTTCAGCAACGACAGTCGACATAACTTGCACACACATGTCAGTAACTTCCACACCCCCTCCCCCTTACGACATCTTTAATTTAGCATCATCCAATATGTTTTCTTTACAATTACATTCTTTTTCAGAGGAAACTGCTTGTGCGTGCAAACTGATCGATTAAATCATAACGAGGAGCACACCCCGCGGTTGGTCTGTGCAAATAAAAGAACATGGGCTGCCAGTTTGAATTCAAGAGTTGTAGAATCCTACAACCAAGTTCGACTTGAGTAAACAGCGATGATGAATGATCTAACGCTAACCGCTATTTACATTGGAATTGCTTAACCCTATTAAGGACTGCAGCATTTATCACTGCAGCTAGCTATCTCCATTACTTCCAATGATCTGAAATTGTTAGTATGTGTTTTGTGATAAAACTTGTATATATTGGTTTTATTTAAATACTGGTAATCTGTGATACTAATAATAAAAAACTATTAAGAGTTGGTAACTTGGGATTAGCCTCAGCCGAATGCTTTCAAGAAGGAAAAAATTCCTAGCGAATATTAAAAGCAAATTCTTAAAATGTATGCAAAGTTATGGATCAGGGCCAAGGCAAAAGCCATACAGTTTTAAAGAAACCAACATGAAATAGAAGTGTATAAAAGTGTATCTGTACTGTACGGTTACATATGCGGTTAACTTGTGAAACCTTTAGTGTTGTTATTTGACTTCATAGCAGACATTTTAGCACTAATAACTT
>JAHWFP010031415.1:3499-19640 GCA_023313725.1 Lithobius niger
TAGCTCCGACCAGCCCACAAGGAAACATCTAACGTTTTCAAGTCCTGTGTTGTCAACCATTTGGAAAGTTTGTCTTATATTCTTTCATACGATTGGCGTTCAGAAATTCGTATTTTCTTCGAAGAGAGAGAGAGAGAGGTAAGGTCTAGAAAAAGTTGGAAAGGGGTTGAGAGGAGGCGGTGGGGGGGGGGGGGGGGGGGGGGTGGGGTGGGGGGTGGGAAGGGGAAAGGAGAAGAAAACTTGGGCCATTGATGGTAGGCACAGAGGAGGCTATCAGTTGGCAATTGCCGGACTCCGCTCCATTTTACCCCTTTGTCTCCGCAAAGAATGGCCTGAATTGCGGCAGTCGGGATATTGGATGGGCGTGCAGTGTCCACTTCCATCTGATGATGAACGCCGGGCTTCGACCAATAATAGTGCAGCGGGGAGGGAGGGAGGGAGAGAGAAAGGGTACGGGAATGGCGAAAGGTAGAAAGAAGAGCCGTGCGAACCCGATGGGGAAGTATAGAGATGAGACGTGGAACGTGGAAGGAGGAGGGAGGACGGAATCAAAAGAACAGCCAAGTCGTATCTGATGCGGGTCTTGCACGTTGTTAAGATAAAACAGGAAATAGGCCCAGTCCCCGTAAAGACACGCTTCAAATCTTCTTTCGTGGGTGATGCGGGATGTTTTGGTACCTCGTCGCAATGGTTTCGATGGCCCTACACCGGTTTCTTTTCCCAAAAGACGAATTTCGAACCGGCAAGGCAAACGATGGAATGTTTTGTGTTATGCAACGTTAAACGTTTTGTCAGTCTTGGTCTCGTCACCACTGAAATTCACGTTTTTGCGTAAATTTTGACCGATTCCGGCGTTCCAATACACCATTTTAACCAGCTTGAAACCAGCGTTTCAATGTTGGTAATTTCTAGCCTCTATGTCTAACCACTGGGAACTTATTTGGCAAACACTAAAAACTTTAAATACGACATGACGACATTTTAGCTGTGTATTCTTTTACGACGTAGGCTGACTATATATATATCTAGGCTCTTCAAAAGCTTCACGATTAAAGAATTGTGATCAGTTCCAGGAAATAAACAAATCACCTTAATGATTCTGGATGACGGGCGAAAAAATAAAAAAGGGTCGACAATATTAGAATAGGAAACACAATAAGAATCTAACAATCGCTTTAAGAACCACTTTAAACGTACGATGCACGACTCTTATCATTGCTGTGTTGCAAGCTGTGATCGGTAAGAAGATTTTCCCCTAATCAATGGCACAAATCAGCTGCAAGACGACTCTGATTTCCTTAAGCCCTGAACAGACAGAAGAAAATTTCGTGCGAAGTGATGCGTTACAACGTGCCGACAAGGCCAAAATTGCTGTCCTCGAGCAGTGAGCGTCAACGTGAGTGTGGCGTTTATTGACCGATTTTGACGTCTTTGGTAAACCATCCTGCGACCATAAGCCGAATTTTTTTTGCAGGACGGCCGGCTTGTTTTAGCCGAGATTCGGCTAAATTCAGCTAGCCAGATATTTTTCCGGCCGAGATTCGGCTGTACGATTATTCGGCCAAGATTCGGCTAAGCTTAGGCTGAAAACAAAACTTTTACATTTTTGCATGTATGGCTGATGATAGAATTACAGTGGTGTATTAGCTTATTGCTGTGGTACCTTAGCTTGATTCTAGTACGGTCTCCAGCTGTATATGAGTACTGTTGCCTGATTTTGCGCTACCTGTTTGGTTCTGCTTAAAATAGTACTAACAAATTTATTACACTTCTGAAACTGACAAGACAAGTTTTATGCTTAACATTCTTGTTAATTTTGACAACTGAGTGGCATGTCGATGCGTCACTACGGAACAAGATGTCAAGCCAACTAACGTCTGTTTGGTACGTGGTTGGCTTGACGAACAATTAACTATCTCACAAAATTTGAGTCTTCGTGATTGATTTCCATACTTTGTTTTAACCACTGGTCTTCACTGCGCGATGCAAAGTGAAACATCCAGCTTGGCAACATAAAGCAGCTTGATGAATTTGGCTTACGCCGTATTTTTTTCCGGTGGCCGGCTTACGGCTAGCCGAATTTTTTTCCGGCCGGGATTACGAACAGATTACGAAATATATTCGGCTGCGGCGGCTAACGGCGGCGGCTTAGGGGTCTACCTGCGACGCCGTCACGCCATGCAGCCGCGAGCAGCCACTCTGGTTAGGGCTTTACTGAAGTATCTGACCAACGTTTTGTTTAAACACGCCTTCCGGTTATGTGTGTGATAAGCACCCATCGCAATATTCATCTGGATTCTGATTTGTGCCATTATATACACCGGGTACATAAGGGCTATTGAAATTGATTGTGATAATCACCGAAGGCCCTTGATGCAATTAAGGGGATACGCATTTACCCATTACTAAGATATTTGTCCTTAATCCGTAATCTTTGTTCTTCTATGTGATTCTCATAACAATGATAAAAGATGGTGAGGAATCAAAACAAAAGGCTAGTGTTGATTTGAACGCCACCCTTTAGTATTGAGTTAGAGCACGACATTTTGCTGAATACGGTGCGTTCTTTCAAATCATGTAGGGAAATCGGTGGTTTCGTATTTTAAATTTGTGGTTACCGAGTTCGTGAAAATTACCAAAACTTGTAAGGTTTATTGCCAAGTGCATAAAAAGTTGGGGGTGCTTCAGTTGTTTCCGTGGTGTAGCGGTTATCACGTGCGCTTCACACGCGCAAGGTCCCCGGTTCGATCCCGGGCGGAAACATTTTTTTTTTTTTTTCAATCTTTGTAATTACTTTCTTTTTTCAATTACTTTATTTTAAATCAAATTCTAGACGTAACTGAAAAATATTTCTGGTTGTGTTGGAATGTTTTATTATTTTTCCCAGTACCTTTATCAATAAGGCTTTGAACGTTACTGTCGGATTCGATCTGTCGGCGACTTGGTTTAGGGCCGACCACTCTGACCACCTGGTCATGCTTACTAGCTTTGTTTGTGGCCTCTGGAGACACTTCACAAAGTGTGCATTGAGATTTAAGTTTTTTTCGCTTGGCTTGGGGCCATTTTGTCACGTGTCTGCAACAACGAGAAAGAAATAACTGCTGGGGCTATCTCACGACGGAGAGACGGAATTTTTCCGAAAAAAAAAAGCACAAGAAAATGTAAAAATCCCAAAAAATGTCTAGGTGAATAAAAATTTTCCTGGAAAAAAAAATTCTGTTGCTCAGTGCTTACAATTGACTGATGACGCTGTCAAACAATCACATCGAGGATTTTAAAACTTCTAACACCTTGGTTTCGTGTGCAATGAAGTGCTCTTTTGAGTTTAATCGCAATTTCCGAATTCAGTACGTATTTTTGCTTGGTAACATTTCGTTGACTTCAGACGTTGGAGGTATTTAGCCGCAGAGAGCTACTGCCGCAACTGATTACCAGGTTTAATTTACCAGGGATACTACCAGTCTGAAAATTTTAGCTCTTAACAACTTGTAAACTTAGATCCATTCCGTTTTAAGAATTTGGATTATAACCAAATTAACATTCTGCCATTTCCTGCAAGAATTCTCACAAATACTGATTTTGTTGTTACTATAAATAAAGAATAAATCACAAGGTAAAAGTTAACGAAGCCAACTGAGTAAACTTGAACGTACGCTCAGCTAGAGCATGTATTCTAGATCCGCCCCGGTAGTGTAGTGGTTAGAGGGCCCTGGTAATAAGATTGGAGGTCCTGAGTTCGAGTCCCAGTCGGGACAGTTGTATTTTCTGTCTTTCTCAGATTAGCGTTGGATTCTCACAAGGCTTTTCTTTAATGCAGACTGTTTGTTTTTACAAAAATGTTCATTTTTTTATGTCAAATTTCCCCACTTATGTAAAAGCTTTGGTTTAAAATTACAATTATTGGGTAAAAATGTGTACTTTTACGCGTCATCGTGTTTGATGAATTATGGGAAGCGTATATCTCACGAATCTGATTCAAGCGAGAGCAGAGGCGAGAACGGTGTGCACCATAAGAGCCGCCATGTTTTTCTGTTTTGAAAATTATTGGTTTAATCTGAAATTGCTGTTATGATCTTTGCAGGGCGTTACAATAAATTTTGTAAATAAAATAAATAAATAAATAATTAAATAAATAAATAAATAGATTGTAGGATTGGCCTCTTGTGAATTTCATTGAGACGAGAACAGGAAGTTAGCTGGCGCCATATTGGCGTTACCGATGTCGGCCAAGCACCGGAAGGAGTGCAAACTGCGAAGGTTTGGATGACTTTGTTTCAAGTACAGTTGCGACCCTCTGTTTAAACTACTCAACACAGTTCTTCAACCTCCATAACGTCTCTCTTAAAAGGCAACCAGGAAAATGAATTAATCATTCGTAGATTGTTTGTTGGGTGGCGATTCTTGTCCTCGAGCCGCTTCCGGTAATGCATCAAGGGCTACTTCCGGCAAGTCGTTGTCTCCAGCTGAGTTCGTGCCCAAACAAATTGTCACGTTGTTCATGGGTTAGGAGGAAAATTAAGTACTTTTCGCGCGAAGTCGATCTTTTGTTTTTTTGTTTACAGACCCACTATTATTGCCACGCCAGCTGGAAAGGAACTCATCTTTGATGGTGGTACCTTCCACTTAACAGCTGCCGCTTAGGCCTTCAAAAAGCTCTAAGCTTATTGGCCGACACACATGAGCAGCTTATATTATACAAGGGCATCTCTTAACAAACCCTATACCTGGTGGAGAAATGTATTCGAACCACGGTAAATGCATGGAATTTTTTTTCAAATATTCACAGTGAATTCTTTTATTTAGATATCAAGGAGCACACGACAGTTCCTGTTACTCCAATTCTTGTACTATTTGTCGAAATTGTGCTCGTAATTCTCACTGCTAATTTCGAGGTTCGTTTCAAGGTTTTGTGAGAACCACTCAGTTTCTACTGACGCCCTTGATCAAGTGACCAAATCTGTTGCCTAGCCCTACTTTCCACAGTTTTTTTCCTTTCACACAAGCCTCAAATCGAGCGTCACACATCGGAAACAGATTCTTAACATACATGAAAAAAATATTAAAAAATACTAGAATGCTGTATTAACAAAATTCGAGGTTCGATTCACCTTTTAGAATCGCACACAGGCTTATGTCGGTTATTAAAAATCAAGAAAATCTGCTGATTGTCTACTTTCAACGTTGTTTTGTTTTAATTTGGCGACTTACATGGCATAGACAAAGCCACAGCTGTGCTGGCTTCATGTATGGAAAAACAAAACAAGATTCAAAATAACTCTTGTGTCAAATTTGAGGTTTCTGTTGACCTTTTAAAATGGCTCACAACCCTATTTTGGGCTCGTTCGTTTTAATCTGGGCTTTAGGAGGGAAGGAAAGAAAGCTGGCGCACTTATCACTAACTCCACCTGTCGGAATGAAAGAAACTGTTGGGTTGATTCATTCTAATTCTAAATCTAATTCTAATGCTTGTACGAGCCACTCAAAATCACATCTTTCTTAAATACGGATTTTCACCGAGAGGAACTCGTACGAAAAGTACCGTGGCGCCACACGGCGAAAGCGATATTGTGAGCCTTTGCAGCTTGCTCCCAGATGCACGAGAACGTGCCACATTTTCACGCAATAATTAAGGAGTATTGTGGCTGGTTTGTTTCGTTAAAAGAAATGGCGATGTGTGCATTTCTCCGCTTGATGCAAGCAAGTGCTAGGTAGTACTAGTTGGCGCAAGATGTTGGTAGATTCTGCAGACTTTCGTTTGGTGATAGTGCCACGTTAATCCTCAGGTTCGGATGCAGAGAGAGGTTGAGGAAAGTTTATTCTTATTACTGTTATTTCCTCACAGTGCCCACACGAAATAGGCTAAACCACGCTCAATGGCTGTTTGCCGTGACGTCACCATGAGCAAACCAATGACGAACGAGAACAACGGCTGTTTGGCCGTCTGATTGGACTAGCCCAGTCACGTGGTGTGCACATCACAGCAAACAGCCATGGCGTGTGGTATAGGGCCAAACCAAAACCTCCTTAAAGGTGGTGGGTTGCCACCAAACGAAACTTTGGAGCATCTAGCGCCATCGAGCGATATCTAGTTCTCTCGCAAAGGAATGCACACAAAAATACACTTTTAACTCAACAAACAAGCCACGAGCCTTCTGAATTGAGTAAAAAATTTGATACGTCATCGTGCACCTGGAAGAGAGATGTAAAAATTAACGGTGTCAATGCCACTATAGTGTCAGTGGCCCATCTTGAGTTCGCCCCAGAATGAACACAAATAATCGATTGTATGTGTTTGGTCGCAGAGTGCCTTGTTGATATCCAAAGTAGTTACAAAAACAATGGCGGCCGTCGGTTAAAGCCGCCCCCTCCTGGAAGACGTAGCCGATCACAAAATAAGTGCAGGACTCAAGATGCGCCACGCACATTATAGATTTCGCCACAGTAGAATATAAAGAACATACCCTGGCGCCATCTAGTGACAGAAATATCGTCAACCTTTACAGCTTGCTCCCAGGTGGACAGGGACGTCCCAAATTTTTACTCAATAATTAAGGACGCACGTGGCTTGTTTGTTGCGTTTAAAGGTATTGCTTTATGCTTGCTGCGAGAGAGAACTCAATACGGCTAAACCATGCGCAATGACTGTTTGCCGTGACGTCACCATGAGTTAGCCAATGACGAACGAGAACAACGGCTGTTTGGTCGTCTGATTGGACTAGCCCAGTCACGTGATATGCACGTAACAGCAAACAGCCATGGCGTGTGGTATAGATGCTGCATATGTCAATTTGGTGGCAACCCGCGTTGAAGTAAACATCGTATCTGAAACGCCAAAAACGCCGACTAAAATCTGTGCAGTGGACCTTTCAGAGATGGCGCCATATTGACGCCAAGCGGAGTATTTGCAAACTGGCGAGCATTTACAGATTCGGTATGTCAACAGATGGCGCGGCAAAGCAAACCTAATGCGTTGCCAACTGTTTTGCTTTTTGTGGAGCCATTCTTAACGTAAAGCTGATGCGGCCTTTATTTAAGGAGGCTGTGACCAAACCCAATTTCAGAACAACAAAAATAAACAACAGGTAACTTACGTGTAATCTTTCGCTATACCGCTTGTGGTAGTAAACTGCCATGTAATCTTCCGCTGTATAGCCAGTCACATCAGATCCTTCCTCTAAAAAAAGTAGTAAACTAATATCAGGACAGAAAGCCAAGTGAGATTGGTTAGTGATAAAAATATTGATAAACTAGAGGAAGCCCGTGCTATGTACGGGGCCGGTCATGAATTAAGTTTATGGACACATTTCCCGGGACATTTCCCGGCACTCTTCCCGACGACTCGTCAGATTGATCGACCACTTATGCCTGCCGCCTGTTTGCATGCAGGTAGAATGAGAGACGGCATTTGCAATGCGGGCACGAGGAGGGGAGAAGTGATTGTTCGGCCCGACGACTTGTGAGATTGAACCTTTATTGAGTTGATCGTCCACTCATGCCTGCCTCCTGTTTCCATGCAGGTAGAGTGGGAGAGTGCATTTTCAATGCGGGCGCGAGGAGGGGAGAAGTGGTTTTCCTTTTAGCCTTCCTTTTAACCGGCCTCCAAGATTACTCTATAGATATAGATATAATCGTCGGAAATATATGGTTTGCATCTGTATTTATTTAAAGTTTTTTTTTCAGAAATAAATTTTTGTATGATTCTGGGATTAAAATAAAGAGGGGAAAAGTTTGAAAAAAGTCATGAAGGGATTAATAAAGAAATTAGCATCGGGAAACGACTTTAACAATTGATATTTAAGTTTGCATTTTGTTGCCGCATGTTTCGTGGCCGCTGAAGAAAAAGAAACTGTTACCTTGACCTTACAAGTTAGTCGTGTAAAACAGAAGACTACACGAAAGGTTGTTTGTTAACTTTGATTTTCGGTGGTTTCAAGTGTTTTATGCCCATTTCACACATTATAATCCAAATCCGAACAGTACCGTACCGTGCCATAACTCGACAGCTACCACGTCTCGCCCACGGTTTGATTTCAGATGTGCCCTTTTCCTGAACTCCAAACTCAGAAGCCATTTTTGATCATTCCTGTTCCTATTTATTAGGGTGTGAATCCTGATAGTAGGTACAGAACCTACTATACCCACTATCTGACCGAACCTACCTGGTAGTAGGTAGTTGGTGTCCTGGCTGGACACATTTTGGAATGCTACAAAGCTGGCACGGAGAATTTCAGCTCAGTCTAGCCCATGCTAAAATTATTTATTATGTGTGAAATCAAATTACGCGTTTGGATACGGCACGCAAACTTTATTTACTACGTGTTAAATCAGTGTAAAAGTCAACCTACCCCAAAACAAAACTTCTTAAGGATTCCCGCCAAGCTTATCGGCCGTGTGACGTCGTGGTATCATACCGCCAAGCTCTTTCGTCAAGCTAATCCCACCAAGTAATAGTTCGAAGGTTAAATGAAATACATGAAAATTGCTTGCTGCTCTATTTTCAATTATTTTCTTTAACGTCTTAGTCGGTGGGATTAGCTTGGCGAAAGAGCTTGGCGTTTGATATCACGACTTCACACGACCGAAAAGTTTGGCGGGAATTCTTAACACGTTTTGTTTTGGGGTAGGTATCGGATCCTTTTGGTCTAAATTGATGAAACATGCCCAACAATGAAAAGAAATTGTTAAAGAGATTCTGGCAACAAATTAGCAGTGTAGAATTAAAAATAAAGCTCGGTTTTTTTTTTTGACAAGCAATAAAAAAAAAACTAGTCAAACAAAGGTATTTTAAAAATTATATCAATTTTAATTTTATTTCGAATTTTACTTATTCCCATTTGTTAAAGAAAATCGCTGTTTTGGATATTTGAAATCTTCAGCAAAGGAGGTACTACTTCAAATTTTCATGATGCTTTTGGCAACAATTTTTTTCCAGTGTTGCTACGCCTCATCTAAAAATACCACCGAATATTCTTATGAGAGCTTGCTAGACTAATCAGAACGTAACGTAGTTGCCAACAAAACCAAAACGATAGCACATTTCACATCACACTTACAGCAAGAATTCATAGGGTTGGGGAGGAGCATTTGTAACTCTAAAAAGTTCCTATATGAAACGTGTTAGATTCATTCCTATTTGTTCCATCCGAGTTTTCGGAGGGTACCACGCATTCCATCTGGTATTTTTTGCTAATTTTTCAGCCCAAATCTAAAGTTAACTAATTTACAACCAAGCTAAACTAAATAATGATTAAATACAAGCTAGTTTCGTTTAGTGTAAGTTTAAGTTTAGGCTGAAAACTGAATAGAAATTCCCACATAAAACTCACGGCACCGTCTATAAACGTAGACGGAAGTAAAAGGAATGAATCTAAGACGTATCAGTATGGTGTCTCGGTTACAAATTCTCCTCCCCCAACCCAATAAATTCTTGGTATCAGCTATACACGACATTGCCAGTGGGACACACGAACCAAGTTCGGGTCACGAACGCCTGGAGAACTGCGGGTTCCACTAACTACGCAGCGTTACAAAGTGAGAAACCAAAACAAGTATTTTTCTTCCTACGCCCTGAATCCCCCAAAATTCCCTTCATTGGCCTGATAGAAATTCTGTAGCACACGATTAACTTTGTAATTTCTCTGAAAACATCTTTTTTTAATACTGCACTTGTATTTTCTAACATAAACTTTATTTTCTAACATAAACGTCAACACTTCTTTGAAATCGGCATTCTTTGAGAATACAGCATCTGTAGGGCCTTAGGGCTTCGTCGGGCAGATGACCGGAAGCGGTTAACGCTCGCTAAAACCCTTTGAACCCTTTCTGTATTCTCAACTAATGTCCCTTTGTTATGGGCCACACAATAGTCTTTGACCGAGTACGTTGAAGGCATTGTTTGAAGCCCATTGTTTTTTAAAGTGACATGGCTCCTTTTCGATGGTGCCTTGGGGTTTCGTTGGGCAGATGACCAAGAGTTGCTTACGCTCACTACAAAACCCTTTGAAGCCTTTTTGGCTCCTTTTCAACTTATAGCAGTTGAAACGGGCGTTAATTCGACTATTTCCATGTTGTCATCCTCCTTCCTGTGTTTTCCCTCTTCTCCCCACTCTCTCCCTACCCCCTCTTCCTCGCTTCCCCGTCACCTTCTCCTCCTACCCTCTCCTCCGTCTCTACCCATTTTCTCCCCCGTCCTCCACGCTCCTCCCCACCCCCTCTCTTACCCCACCTCTCACCTCTGCCCCAACTCTCCTCCCTTCTCCTAATGGGTGAAATCCATTGCCACATTGTTATTGCCATCATTGCCATCATTCATTATCATTATTGCTGTTGTCATTGTTATTGCATTGTTTTGTGCTTAATAATTGTTGTTGTCATAGTTATTGCATTGTTTTATGCTTAATAATTGTTGTTGTCATTGTTATTGCATTGTTATTGTCAGTTTTATGCTTAATAATTGTTGTTGCCATTGTTATTGTATTGTTTTATGCTTAATAATTGTTGTTGTCATTGAGTTATGCTTAATAATTATTGTTGTCGTTGTTATTGCATTGTTATTGCCAGTCTTATGCTTGCACATTGTTATGCTGCTTATGCTCCTTTGGCTATTACTTATCTCTTTCAAAAGCTGCTCTTTTTCTCCCCTAGCAAATTTTGATGTTAGATATCAAAATTGGTGACTTTAACTGATTGGAGCCAACCATTGGGTAAACCGATAGATTTTAAAAGGCTGATGCACGGAGGTACGTGGATAGAGTGAGCACAGAGACTAATTTCTGCATATTATGAACCTTTTCTACGTTAAACAAACTCATTTTACTGTATATGAACTGCAGATATTTGAAGGAATATCGAACGAACTGTGACCAAAAACTGCGATTAGCGACTTCCTAATAATCAATGCATCGATTTTGTCATGCTCTGTGGATCGATAAACTGTATGAAGCATGGATCGACGTCAATAGAGTTATCTAACAAATGACACGGCTAGTCATCTTTATTCAGGACAAGTGATGAGGGTGAAACGGGAGGGAAAGATGCTGGGGTGAATCGGGAAGCCAGGGAGCAGGTGCCAATGGACTCTGAGACTGTTAATTTTCAATTAATTCGTACGCATGGGGAGACATGGACGCGGCATTCGGGGCATTTCTTTGCTTGGTGGAACGCTAATGTGGCCCTGCTGGAGCAATCAGACGACTGGCGGCGTTCGTTGTGCCGGCCACTTCATTTAGAACTGCTGGTCTGCCGGTTTAATCTTTTCCCAATTAACTCCTGTGGATAATAGCCCCACTCTGCTTCCTACCAACGCAACGTTAACTTTCTTTTCTCCTTCCTTCCTTCCCGCCGCTGCTGTCGCATTATGGGAGACGACTTGACTCTTCCCGTGCGCAGCGCCGCCATCCTGTTCTGTTATTTTTTTAGCGGCGCGTAAGAGAAAGAAGAAGGAAAAAAAGAAAATGAAAGGACGGAACAATTACGTAATTTTATCGGCCTCCTGCGTGGCATTGCATACAACTTAATTAACATGGCGTATAATTTTGGGCGGGAAAGAAAAGAATGACCAGTGTTGTTTCTCTCTGTACAGTCGCTTACAGCTAATTAGATTTCGCCTAATATTATCGCCGCGTCCTATAGACTTCGAGTGTTGTTTCCTATGGTGCGTATCTGGAATAAATGGTGCAGGAAAGTAAACACCAGGGGATTAAAGATGGCCGTTTACGTAGTCGAGGTAATTTCGGCCGGATTTTTATTTGTTATCTTTGACCTTCTTAAGGAAATTTCTGCGCAACAGAGGTTTTAGTGTTTCTCCTAAGCATGGATAATTTCCCGCGTGCGGAAAATCCAGAAAGGCGTCTGTGATGATGAGAATTTTACCAAAGTCAGATTTATTATTTGTTGGGGGCAGGGAGGAGGGAGGGGAAAGCGTATTGGTTGTGTGAATTACGATACCATGGAAAGTCAGGGGATTTGTGAGGTCATGAAGTAAAGTCAGGGGAATTTTGATTTAAATCAATTGAATTATTAAACAATCTCTGGCAAATGATAAGGAAATGCCGAGCTCTAGAAATGCCAGTGAAATATAATTCCAGTATAAGTATAACTTGTTGTGTGCTTTCTTGTTTTGCCATTCAATGTCAGGGATAAATCCAGTTTTTTGCCCGGAAACCTGGGAAAGTGAAAGGAATTTTTAAAGAGGTATGTGTTGAAAACTTGATGTTTCCTTTTATTTTTCGTGCACTTTTAGCTACTTTATCATGCGTATATTAGTTGTTGTGTGATATTTCAATCATGACATTAATGAGACCTCAAAAATTCAAGGAATTTAATCGGAAAATAATGTTATTGAATGAAGGACTTAACACATTAACAACGTGCGTCACTTTTTTCGATTAATGGTTGAAGTCAGTTGATACAGAAATTCAAGCAATACGATTTCATGACCGTTTCTTTTTCATTCGACGTGAATGTTACCGTTATTGTTGATTTTACATTTACATGGCTACATTCGATTAATTATAAATGTGATTATTTACAGACATAAAATTCCTCCCGAAAAGAAAATGATAGCTGAAGATAGCTGAATGCGTGACCATTGGTATACGTTCGCATTCCTATGGAAGTTATGATATCCACCCAAAACCAGAACTGGTACAAGAGAAGCCACCAAGTCTCCAAAAAGGGTCAGCCTTTGAAAATAGTGATATCATTCAAACAGGAAAAGGCCGCCAAGGTTAATCCCGTTAGCCAAGTTCAACCGAATAATACTTTGGACGTTAAATGAAAACTTGAAGATTGCTGCCCCAAGTAGCAATATTCTAGTTTTCATTTAACTTTTGAACTTTTAATCGGTGCGATTCACCTTGCGATTACCTTGGCGGCCTTTCCCTGTGTGAATGATATCACTACTTTCAAGTGCCGAACCTTTGTGGGAACTTGACAGCTTCTCTTATACCAGGTTGGTTTTGGGTGGATATGGTACACGGGAATGCAGATATGATAAAAGAGCCTCCTGACTGGGAAGGTAATCCAACGGTGGCGCATAACTTTTAATTTTTTGGCAAATGCGCATGGTGATGTAAACGTAAGAAGGACTGGTCGTAAATTAAAAGGTGTGTATTATACGCCACATATAGGAGTACTTTGCCAGACAGAGGCACTTCTGCCACGCCTGCAGTTGAATATCTGAATCATGTTACTATTGTGTGCGCGGTGTATCTTGAGTCTCGCAAGTATTTTGTGATCGGCTACGTCTTCCTGGATGGGGTGGCTTTAATCGATGGCCGCCATTGTTTTTGTAACCATCTTGGATATCAACAAGGCACTCTGCTACTGAAAACGTACCATCGATTATCTGTGTTCGTTCTGCGGAGAACTCAAGATAGGCCGCGGACACTGTAACTGTGAGCTAAAGCTCTAGGTTTTGATAAGCGGTGTCGGAATTCACTATTTCGCACTGTGTAAATATATTCCTGATACGTCCGTCACATCTTGAAACTAGTTATTGTAGCAATCGTTGTGCATTGCTAGTTTATAACTGTTATAACATGGTAAAATCGAGAAAAACAGGTTGATATAGATTAAAGAAACAAACTAAGCAGTAAATCCTTGGCAGTTTTTTTCGAAGTGGTTGTCGCAGGGTTTTTTTTTCGAATAGCTCGGCTCACAGAGGTCTCACGGACTTGTGGTTGGGCTTAAAATGTGCTCGAGGACGAGCGCTAGCCTGACACCGAGTTTCATGAGGTTTAGACGGCCAGTTTTTGAGCCCCGACACTTTGACCGATTTTCCGTACCTTCCGTAATGCTACTTAACGTTTGTTTACTCTGTTGTATTTCTTCGTTTATGATGCAGTAGATATTACACGTAGAAAGATAAATGTTGCCACGTCCGCCACAGAAGTTTCATCTTGCTAAGTTTCATATTAACTTAATAGAAAAGGCGATATATCCATGTTCTTTAATCTGTTAGACTGTTGTCTTGTAGCAACAAATTTATCAAAATCAAAGAAGGGGTATATAGTTAAAACTTAGGCGGTATCTGATCGAATTGTAAAAAGACAGAATGCGCGTGTTTGTTGGCTTGGTTATTCACTTATAATTTTGGACCTGAAACACACACAATCATGAAAAAACTGTCAGCCGAGGAACTAGACATCAGTGACTTGGTGCGCTTTAAAATGTGGTGTGCTACGTTGACACGAACGAAACAAAAAATAGTTATATGTATGTTTATATTTATATAAAACACATCGTGCACAGAAACTAAATATTAGGGCGCGTTTACGCAAAAAGGCCTTCTCGCTCTCCGAAAGCTATTTGCTAGTCAACCGTTATTTATTTACGATTAGTTTCCCGTTACTACTAAATGAATGCGGTAATAGATAACAAATTGTATGTATTATAAATAACAACACGGATAAAGAACGAAGTGCCACAGTAATTTTAAACATTGCTACAAGATTGTTGTCATTTCACGCTATTTCCAAAATTTACTATTCTCCCTCAAAGTACAGCTTCTAGCAATGATCAAACGTCGGAAGAATAAATAGCTTCTCGCAGCGAGAATTCAAAATCCAACATGGCGTCCATTTCGTGGCTATCGAATTGAAGACAAACCATCGAATGCCGGCATACAAAAAACAGTCTGTCGTCTTGTACTGCAGTAAAAATTGTTTTCTTGTTGTTATAAATCGACGCTCGAATGTTGCAAGCATCTTACGCTGTGTCACGAGGCACGAGGTGAAGATTTGCGTCTGCGACGTTGCCATGGTTACTAATACGCATAGACAATCGAAAGCCGCATGCTCCGGTAAAGGCGAGAAGCAGGCCATCAGATTTAGTATTGATCAAATCAAAGCTAGTGAGCGAGAAAACTCGTTGCGTAAACGAGCCCTTAAATCGCTACGCTGAAAGCGTATTGCAGCGCCACTGTGACTGTGTGTTGCTAATTTCAGTTAGTGGAGCTAAATCTGTCACAGCTTGTCACAGTATTGATAATATTTCACATTTAACAAACCTGTTTTTTAGTTATCGCATTATCTGTTAATTTGTGTTCGAACTTTTCTTTCCTGGATAGTTCGTGAAGGCTTTCTTTATCAACTTTTGGTTGTACAGCGTATAAGCTGTCGAAACGTAGATTATAAGTTGTCAAAAAAGGGTGGAGAATCATAACAAAACACGTTGGGAAGGCTTTAAAATGTTTATCATTCCTGCGCAAGGCCTGGCCCCCTACAGTTCTGACTGCGTACTGCCAGAGGTACCATTGCCAGATGTGCACTCGAGGTACGGTTAATTCTTGTGACGTGTATTTTGGGGAACGAGTCCTGGGGGGACCAAAACTCGAACGAAAGGTCCTACCCTCTGATCAGTACCCGTTTGTGGTCCTGGAATTATCATTGATAAGTCCTGAAAAGTCCTGAATTTTAGGTTTACAGGTGAGTACGACCCGGCTATATATGAATATGAAAGGCACAACTCGCTTCTCTCACGTCAGAAATGTGCAGTTGTGAATATGTCAGATACACCGTCTGACAGATTGTATGGGAATCAAGCCGAGTCCGCGAAATCAAGTGGTCGACAGGAAACCTTAACGAAACGGCTAAAATCCCTAGTGGCGCTGGGCGGAAAAATCTGTGCAGTCATTACCACGGTTTGAGATCAGTATTCGCTATCAAGCTGAGGTTGCATGAGAGAGAGAGAGAAGGGGGGTTCCAATTTCGCTGACACCAGCCATCGGAATTTCTCTGGCAGCCGAGTCTCGACGAACGACGAACATTTGCCTCGTTTTGCATGCTCGGCCTGCGGTGTTTCGGATTGTTGCCTCGTGCAACGTAATGAAGCCAATTCAAGGCAAGGTCCATTAAGCAGGGCTTATAGCTCGAGGCGACGGTGGAAAATGGCCGCCCAACACCACGCGATCTCGACACTAAACGACAGTCCACCGCCGACGACGCCAGGAAACCAGGAAGCCACGTAGCGATTTTGCTGCGTCGTCGACACCTCTGTTGGGAATGAAATGGAGGGAACCACGGTTTGGGGGAAAATGGACGAAACCAGTCTATGTCGATAGGGGTGGGACCCGAAGGTGAGACACACGCTGCGGCTATGCATCTGCAGTTGTGGGAAACCGGATTTTGACATCCTTGGT
>JAHWFP010031416.1:0-10557 GCA_023313725.1 Lithobius niger
GGAGAGGGAAGACAAAATAGGTAGTCTTCTATATCAAGAAATGCCACCTATGTAAAAAAAAAAAAAAAAAAAAAGAATAAAGATGCTGGACCACCCAAAGGATTGATGAAGATCTTTTAACTCCCGGAAGTTGCTTTGCTATGGACTTCAGTGGCCACTACCTACGCAGTAACCGGGAAACCTTTTGCTTATTGTTGTGGACTGTGTTTCAAAGTGGCCTGTAATTTTCGCTATATCCAACAACAAAGCTTCAACCATTGCCACTAAACTCGTCAATGACGTCTTTTCTGTTTCAGGATCCCGAAGACTCTAATTTCTGACAATGCTAAGAATTAAGGTTCCGAGAATATCTAAGAAACGTGCAAGATTTTGAACATTGAACAGAAATTTTTGTCATTTTATTCGCCCCGTATGATGACAAGTTATGTTCCAGGCCAGATTAAAAACATCCTTATTGACGTAACAAATCCAGGTGGCAGAGGTACAACGATTTTGTATGTGATGTTGACAATTTTTTGACAGCAGGAATAAAATTTTCATCGTTTTTATATAACGCCGGAAACTTCAACAGGTGGTTTCAATGTCACGTTTAAGGATCTGCTCGGTAAAATTGAATTTCGAAACGATATTCAAACAGTGTATTACATGTGGGTAATTTTGTACTCGTGGAACCTTTTCCTGTTGGTGGAGGGTGTGGTTGCCAGGAGGACAGTAAATGGCACATAGGTCATAATTTTCAAAACAAAATTCCCCATATATACATATACGTGTAGTGCTTTTATACTACCACTCCTGTTGTCAACCAATAATTTTTCAGTTTTACTAAAATTTGTGGTTTGGTGCCTTCGGCTTCCATATAGCAAAGCTCTTATGTTCTTAAAACCCGAACACTCGTATAGTGGGCATGTTGGCTGAAGCAGTATATTAATAATCATCATCCTATTTTTTGAAGAATGCTTTTTGGTGTCGTGTTGTACAGTTATCATTGACAAAATTCGTATATTCAGCTTCAAAACCGTGAAAACCATTTCCCAAATTTACTGACAGGCAAACTTCAATCTGCCAATAGGCTACAGAATTTATGTGGAAAATTCTATATGAATATATATAAAGGGTTCAAAAGTTATCGTGTACACAGAAAGACTGACAGCAGGACAGGATGAGAAGCTGATTTGCTCTGTTTCATCTGACGCCTACCTAAATAAACCGGAAAGACTCATAATTATGGTGGTGCATTGGTTGAATTCGAATGCCAGCGTGTGCTTCTACCTTTAACTAAAAGACGTACCAGTCGTCGTGCTTTTAGTTGTTGTTTTTGCATCAAGCGTTTTAGATGTACCTTGATTCCAGATAAATTTTTCTGAGTATTTGTTGTCTGACTAATTTTAATGGTTACTGTGCATATCTAACAAGAGTGTGTTGTGATTAGAGTCAAACTGCCTCTACACAAACGTGATTGACGTAATGTGTAATGCAGTGTGGACTGGGTCATTATACAATATAATAATAATAATAATAATAATAACATTTTTACCCCGGAAGGGGGTGAGGAAACACAGAAGGGCCGCAGAAGCAGCCACTAACTCCGGTCCTACAAATGATGAGCGGCGTCACAGATAAGGACGCTTAAGGAAGGCAGTTAGGTCAGTGCGATTTAGCAAGCCCCGAAAAATCCGCAATGAAGATGCCGATACAGTCTCCTCAGAAAGCGAGTTCCAGGGAGAAACCACGCGGTTGGCAAAGAAATGTTTGCGACAATCACGGTTACACCTGGATCCCCGAAGCTTAAGAGAATGACCCCTTGTAAAATCGATCGAGCTCAGGTCGAAAAAAGGTACGTCCAAAGGCAACAACCCATGGAGAATTTTATACGTCAAAATAAGATCCGCCTTTAAACGTCTCAGCTCGAGCGGTTCCAAGCCAAGCGACCTCAAACGGAGGCCAGGAGAGAAGTGGCGTAAACCACGCAAAGAACGTGTAAAAGATCGCTGGACTGATTCCAGCCTGTCAATATCCTGTAAGAGGTAAGGTGACCACACAGGACTGGCGTACTCCAACAAAGGTCGGACAAAAACCTTAAAGGCCCAAACCAGTGTATTTCTGTTCAAAGAATGGAAACATCTTTTAATGATGGCAAGTCTACAAAAGGCAGATTTGGTAAGCAGACCACAATGGATTGATGACTTAAGGTCATGGTTCAAATAAACTGACCCAGTGATCCAGTGTCACCCAGTATGACCCAGCGTGCTGCAAAGGGGAACCCTAACTCGGCAACAAGCTGAAGGTGGGAGAGTTGGGATTCCCCTTCAACTAGTTTAAGTTTCATTTTCCTTGCAGCACAGCAGCCATAAGGAAAGGACTCGTAATGCAGTTCTGTGGTTGTTATTAACAGACCTCGACCTATCACCTGCCTTTAGAGTGATGGATTCGACTGATGAAGATACTAGCAACACTTCTGCAGGTGAAGCTGAACCACAGGCATAGCAGCAACAGCATGTAAGTCTGGCATCAATTGTAGAAGGTGGCGTAGTTTGCAAGCCCAACCCAAACCCTAACCTAACTCACTTTATGTCAGTCTAATTTCTCTCCCCGGCTAGCTGTTTCCGGTCATTTTGGTGCCGAAACCCGGGAGAGAAATTAGACTGACCAAAAGTGAGTTAGGTTAGGGTTTCGGGTGGGCTAGTGGTTGGGTTAGGGTTAGGGTGACGTTCTAGGCAGCCTTCTATAATTAAACGGCGTAAAGTTTATTATACGAATTTTGCCAGATGCTAACCTAAACTTCGCGACATGCCTAAATTCGCGACATCAATAACTAAACAAATAGAAAAAGGAGAGCTTGAATTATTGGCATTTGAGTGCTGACAGGGTTCGTGTAAAGCCTTGAATGCCTTGAAAAGCGCTAAAGTTAAAATCCTAAAATTAACTTCACTGGGTCATTAAGCCACTGGGTCACTGGGTCACGAAATATGTGACCATTCGTGGCCCAGTACAACACTGGTGTAATGCATAATATTTACACTGACTTTATTATACCAATTGGTGTTTTGCTAATTGCTCACTGGAAAAGAACACTTGGTTACGTAGGAGCGGAACCTGTTATGCTCACGTACAAAAGAAGTATCAAGGGTATTATGTCGAATTTCTTGTTAGAGGGCCTGAAACGTGCATCAAAATGAAAAGTAGATAATTACTCAACAATAAAACTTAGGGTTTACTCCCTTAAATACAGTTTGGATAACATTTTCAAAATAAAGTCAACGAAATTGAAGGACCAACATGACCGTTGGTGGTAGTAAAAGAAGTGAACATTCGGGGCGAATCGTCCTTGTTTTATAAATCTGCTTCCCGTAGCTGGTACTTCTAGATCAGTACTGAAATAGCTGGAAATGGAAAATGATTTTCTGCACATGGGCAACGTCTTCAACTTCTTTCCAGGTCGTCGCGTGGCGTCACACGTTAGAAGTCATGATGATAGCTATAGACTGATGTAGTTATGAGACAGCTGGAAGTGCTTGACAAACTTCCCCCTGACGTTCAGCTATCTGGAATCAAAGGCTTGTAAGGAATTATTGTGTAACGCCAGGTTGTGGCTTGGTTGGCTGGTCAGTTAAATTGTGCTGTTGAAAGATAATGCATGTCAATGTGTCCGTCTTCCGTCTTCTGTTTATTCACGCATGCGATGATAAAATATGCGTATGTGCTTTGTATGTCTTTTATCAATAATGCTCACAGTGTGTGCATGAACGGCATTGCGAGTTTGTACGTACAGTCACTGGTGGAACTATCTCTTCCGGTAACACTCGTATTTTTTTTTGAAATAGTTCTCTTGCCCAAGTAATCTCTGTCTCTTGCACAATTTGTGAAATCAATTTAGACTAACTTTCTGTGGTGAAAAGTGAAACCGACTTTTGTATGTTTGACTTCCATTAGAACGGGATATGTTGCTGCATCCCAAGTCGTTGAACAGAGCGTAGTGTACTCTGTGGCGGGGCTACATCTGCATAAACCATCCTGGTCCGAGTATTCATCCATTTCGATAATAAGTGACTAATCTTGAATTCCTTTAAGGTGACGAAGAATTCGTTTTCCAGCTTGCTAATGTTACACTGTTGGAGCTGAAGCATGCTGTTTGTTTATGGTAAAAGACATATTAGGTCTGATTTTGCGATGAATTAGGTCTGATTTTGCGATCACATAATGGATTCTTTGCCGTTGTCTCTTCAGACATGGGGACCTCCTTGGATCTTTCTACCACCAGTTTTATATCTGGAAAACATCCCTCTACTGATAAACCCTTCAAAACTTTATCAATATACTTAGTCCAATTCATTGCCAAGCACATGTTTCTCTCTTGATGAACTTGATTACCAACATGCAGTTAATGGGCTGTAAAGGACGTTTAACAAAACTCGTATTTGATTGTTCTTGGGGAGCTGTCGCATATTCAGACTCGAGATATAGTGCTGCCACATTGCAGACAAATACAACTAACATACATACTTCTTGGTCTTGGCGTATGAAAAAATCACAGGGATCTGATTTACAATGGTTCATGACATTTTTTGTGTCATTTCTTGAGTAAATCTTATATACCGTTGTCGTCCAGATTGTTTTATTCCATAGAACCTAACCATAATCAAGGACACCGTTTTTTCTTATGCAGGAACTACAAAACCTTCACGTTGTTACATACATAATATGGCTTCCTGGCTACCGCAGTATCTGTTCAAGTTGGCTCCTTTAACGTCGAAATGGTTGATGAAATTATTTTTCAACATGGTAATGGCTGTGAGTAGATGTATGTAAAGCAAACTAGCAACTGGGGAAAGGTCTCAAACACCCCAAACATGTGGACGTAGCCTTTAGCAACTAGTCGAGCTTTGTATTACTCTATTTCGCCTGATAACATATATAATTCTTATATAATTACTTTCAGTACCCATTTACATCGTACTGTGTACGAGCCAGGTGCTAAATCTACTAATTCCCATGTCTAGTTAGTGAGCGAGCGGTACATATTCGTTATTTAATGTAACTTGCCAATTCACTGCAACTGCTCCTCCGATAGCTTGCTGCATGGTACTGGGCTCTACTGGTGTAGAGATCAGTGCTAAGACTATCTTGTTCCTGATTACTTGGTTAACTAGACTCGTCAAGAACTTGCTTATCTTTCTTCTCTGATAAGTCTTTGGGAAGTAATTCTGGAATTTCAAACAGATTTATTCGTGCTCTGCTACTGGTCAGTGGTAGCGACGGTGTATTATTTTGTTTACATTGCTCAGAGGGCCTTTGGAATTCTTGACGCTGTTTAATCACTGGGGCTGATACTTGTTCAATTTCAGGCTCCAATGCAACACATTACGAAGTACCGAAGACATCAACATGGCTCAATTATGGGATGGTCCACTTATAATCGGTCAGTAATTGTTGACGTCTTTTGCGCTCCATACCGCTTCACGTTGCATCAGAATGTGGTCATGGCTTCTATGTGGAATCCTAGTGAGTGCGTATTAATATCTTACTTTAAAAAAAATATTCTATCAAGAACTTGGTAGGATCAACCTGCATTACTTGTCTGTAGATTTGTGTTGTGACGTTGCTTGGGATAGTATGTTTGTCTTACGTTCGTTTGAGTAGTTGGTTATCGCTTTGCTTGGGGATCTGTTTTTCTTGGCTTTTTTCGGAATTTGGTGTCACTTTTGGTTTTTTTTAATCAGATTTTGGGATCTGGTCTTAAACTTGGCTTTGTTTGGGTATCTGTTCGTCTTGGCATTGTGTGAGAATAAGTGCTAAAGATTTATCTGGAAATTTGGGTGTCTTGGCAATCAATGTTTGAATGTCGATGTGGCTTGTCTGTGCTTGTCTTAGACCTATAATTTGGGAATTTCTGTATATTTCTGTAATTTCTGTATATTTCTGGAATTTCTGTATATTTCTGTATATTTCTGTATATTTCTGTAATTTCTGTATATTTCTGTAATTTTTGTATATTTTTGTATATTTCTGTATATTTCTGTATATTTCTGTGTGGGTTGACGGTGAAAAAGAAATGACCAACTAAACTGGTTTCATTCGTATCTGTTGGTGATCTGTGTTGCTGCTTCTGCTTGAATGTGGCATACTTGCCCAGGGATAATTCAGAATCTTAAAAACAAGTCAAAAACTGAACAAGTACAAAAGTATTCTTGGTGTTCTAATACTCTCTTCAGGCTTGTCTGGAGACACAATTCTCCACCCTTTTCCCAGCTAGCTGTGGCCATGAGTTTTAGTTGGCCAAAGGTGGTAATAGCCATTTCTGACTGCTGTCAGCATAAGAAAATGAATCATACACGGCGATGTATATGATTTTTCTCCTCTCTCCAGCAAAACTAAAACTATTAATTTCTCCGTTTCTATTCAATATATTTCTACCAAACTTGACCAGATAGTAGATAGCAACTTTTCCAAACTTTACACCAACTTTTATGCAATTCCGTGCAAGAATAAACATAGGAAGCCACACGTAAATTTGAAAACTGTTCCCTTCTTGTTGTTGTTCTTCTTCTTGTGTGACACCGTTTCAGAAAAAAACTACTGCACCTACCTAAAATCTGAAACATGATCTGAGCCAGAAATTTCCCTGGGCTTCAACCTTACAGGGACCACTTTTTCAATTGGTCGATCCATTCCGGAGTAACGGGACCCTAAACGATCATTTTGATTGTTTTACATTGTTTTAACCATTGTATTTAGGGAACAAGGCCACTCAGCAAACGCCAGATTCATTCTTCGTCCACGTGTTATGTCTTTGCTAAAAAGTCGATTGTTGAACGGTACAATGAAAGAATCCGTGTGTCAGCTAAACGCATATATATTTTTAAACCAAACTAAGCTTCGTTGTTAATTTCGAGGCCGCTCGAAATTGGCAGCTAAAAACGATAGAATTGCGTATTTATTTCGCAGATGGAGGCTTTCAGAGCTGAGTTGAATTGTTTCAAAGTGGCCAGCAACAATCGACTGCATGCATAAAGCTTTGTAGTGCAACGCCATAGCCGTAAAAAAGGTACACGGATTACAAACAAAAACGTCAAGTGTGCCGTAAAAAAGGGGGATATATGATTGAATTTTCACTTGTTAAAATGTACACGGATAAAAATTGATGATTTTTAATTGAAATAATAAAATGTACAATTGAGAAAATTCCATCTGTTTAGGTGCTGTTGTGCTTTACTAATCATATATTTAAAACGTAAAGCACAAGAGTACCTAAACAGATGGAATTTTCTCAATTGTATATTTGATTATTTCAATTAAAAATCATCAATTTTTATCCGTGTTCATTAAACTCAATCATATATCCTCCTTTTTTACGGCACACTTGAAGTTTTTGTTTGTAGTATACCTATCTAGTTGGAGGTAATCTGATACATGTAGCAGGAAGGTCATTCACGGCAGAATAACGGACGATAATTCCATATCAAGCAGCTTTCAAGGTGAAGGTATAGCTACGTTTTAGTTAAGTTCGGTGATGAATTGTATTTCCGATACCTTCATCAGAAGTGATAAACAAAGAGTTCATTTATGCTTTTTGTCAATACTTTCGAATGTAATCTTCGACTTGGTAGTCGATCTCGTGGTGATCTCATCCTGTTAAATCTTGTTTAGTTTTGAGATCTCATCTTCACTGAATCTGTTGTCATGTGCTATAAAAAAGAAACAGTCTGTATTAAAGACTTGTTTTGTGAGAATTACCCCCGGTTGTAGAACGACTGCTATTACTTAAGACTAAAGCCAGACTTTAACTTTATCTTAAAAGTCACTCTTTGCAATTCAAGTCGCTAAGGCGGTAAAGTCGTTCCCGGACTTACGAGGCCACCCGAAGCAATTGCGAAGACCACCCACATGCAACTTTACGTTAAAGCTTGCCCTTGAGCTTACTTTATAATACCGATTATAAAGTCGCAATGTGACGTGAGACTTTAACCTAAAGTACGACTTTACCACGAGTTCATGCTCAGCAGTTATTCTACAACCGGCCGTTAGATACACTAATCAGAGACAGAAAGAAAAGACATTACCCCTACTCGGAATCAAACTCAGGACCTGTCGCATACTAGGGTTGGCTTTCTGACCACTGCACTTCTCATTGGCTAACAGATTTCTTTCTCCTATTACTGGAGCTTGTATTCTTCCAAGGCTAGTCTCTCACGCAGATTGTTTGGTTCGTTAACTTTGTACCGTGTAATTTATGGTTTATTTATTTGCTTGCATTATTTCTAGTGTGGAGGCCAAGAATTAAGTTGCTTTCTCTCCTTGCATTTTGTTTGTAAAATTCAGGTCACCATTGCGAAAGGTTGCACAGCTTCTAAGCTTGGCTAGACCCTGTAACCAGGATCCGTTTTGGAAGTGCTGCGGTTATTGTCACTGACTGGCCTATGCTTTATTCCACATTATGTTTTGCAGGAAACTGACTGTATGATGCCACGTTTCCTTCCACCCCGAGTTCAAAAAACATGTAGATATCCCACTCGTAGACTCTAACATTAACTGTGATAGCCACATGTTTTTGCACTTGTAGTGCAAGGAAACGTGGCGTCATACAGTTAGTTTCTTGCAAACATAATGTGGAACAGACTATTGTATGCAAGTAGCCCTGGGTTCGACTCCCATTGTTTTCTTTCACAGTTTGTTTAGCTGGTATTCTCACAAGGTCTGTTATTCTGTTTGCTTTAACCCTTTATCTTGTCACCTACATTATAATCGTGTAGGCAGGCTAAAAGGAAGGCTAAAGCAAAAGAGAAGGCTAAAAGGAAAACCACTTCTCCCCTCCTCACTCCCGCATTGAAAATGCACTCTCCCACTCTACCTGCATGGAAACAGGAGGCAGGCATGAGTGGTCGATCAACTCAATAAAGATTCAATCTGACAAGTCATCGGGCCGAACAATCACTTCTCCCCTCCTCGCGCCCGCATTGAAAATGCGCTCTCCCATTCTACCTCCATTGAAAGAGGAGGCAGGCATGACTGGTCGATCAATCAGACAATTCGTCGGGTAGAGTGACGGAAAAATGTCCCGGGAAATGTGTCCGTAAACTTAATTCATGACCGGCCCCGTGCATAGCACGGGCTTCCTCTAGTAAATACATTAAAGAGTTCTGCAGTTCCTACTGAACTTTATGTACTACTGACCTTGTGAATACTATTTCCGAATAATAGTATTTTTTTTTTAACTTTACATAGAGCCAGTTATAACAGCATGACAAGATTAGTCGTGGATGGAAATGATCAGCTATAAACAAAACAACGCTTTCAAGAGCCAACTAGGTACCCTTCCCAATGCACACTCCCTAATTCATGATGCCCAGGCAAATCACCTCAGACTCAGGACAGGGCAGATCAGGCGGGTCACGTGATAAACACATGAAACTAGATTGAATCGATGGAAAAGGAATCCCTTGGTTCATGAGAGGCGGAAATGTGTTGGACACTGTGTATTCTTGGAGTTTAGAAAACACAGTTAAACAACGTCGCATGTCGAGTGTCTGAAGAGGTCACAGAGTGCAACCGAGACACAATCCAGCAAAGGCACCTTTCAATTTTCTGATGGGGTTATGGAGTTTTGACCGAAACGGCTTCTTTTTATTTTGTTTTGTTTTGTTTGCCCGTTCGTTATTTTTAACTCAATGAAATTATTTTAAATGTGAAATTGTAGTTACGGCATGATGGTATCATTTATTACGAAAATGTACCCTACTGACTATACCATTTCAACATATTCTCTTGTGTAGCGATGGTAAACCATCTACTGTATTGTTTTTAATTGTGCCTTATTAAAAAAAAACTTGCAGTTTTACCCGGCTTCACCCGGGGATTTGTTTGGCCCGTGGTTGTTTCCCAGTATTTGCTCGGTGCTGCCTGATCGTTCACTGCAACAGTCAATTTTTCTTCGTGTAATACTCCCCCTCTCCGCCAATCCTATCCCTCCTCTCCCCCTTTTATCCCATCCTCTCCATCTCGTCTCGGTTTCCGTCCCTTCCTCCTCTTCGCTACGCTTAGTTGAATTTGGATGGTTATTTGAATTAATACTGCCCCTCGCCCGTTTGCGAGGATTTGGCCAAATTGGTATGGTATCCATTCCAAACAACCCCCCAAAAATCCTCTTTCAGGTTCAGTTAGTGCGTAATCGTATGCTTAATGGTACCAGTTCACTCTCCCCCCCACCCAGCTCTCAGTCTTTCGCTGTGGCTTAAGCGATGCGGACCGTGTGAAAAATAACTGTGCGTGACGTCATTTAAGAATTGCCACTAAGATTACCACACGGTGTTTGGTTAGAAGGATAATTTTCGTATCCTCTACCTTCCCAAACAAATAGTGGAGCTAACAGAAGCACTGCCCACAAACGAGCTTTCCCCGTTCAGGCCCCTCCCCCTTCTCACTGCTTTGGCTTGAGCAATCCGTACCGTGTGAAAAATAACTGTGCATGACGTCATTTAAGACTTGCCGCTGAGATTACCACGGTGTTTGGTTAGATGGATAATTTTCGTATCCTCCACCTTCCCAATCAAATAGTGGAGCTAA
>JAHWFP010031427.1:0-27206 GCA_023313725.1 Lithobius niger
TATCTGTGGTCTAGTGTTTTGTGTTTTTCTTGAGAAGCACACAGAAGTGTAGAAAATTTCCGTAAAAAATTTTTCATGATTCGACGATAGATATAAACGCTAAATACTCAATACGAATGAATCTACTTCAGTTGCAGACCGAAGTCGATCATAAGTCGGTAGTGCTGTGTCGGTTTCATTTTTTACGAATCGGTTCGGTTTGGGTTTTTTTTTTCGAAGGAAACCTCGGTATCGGTTTCGGCTTTTCTCCCCCCCCCCCCCCCAAAAAAAAATGCTACTATTTTCATCAACAATATCCAGTAGACCAGTAGTTTTTCAGATTAAAAAAAATTAAGGTACAACAATAACATCATTACTGCCGCAATATTTTTCTTCGGGAACATTATTTATTGAATATGGGGAATAGGTCGCAAGAAGGAAGGAACAGGTTACTTGACTGCTACAGCTGCAGCTGCCAATACATTTGAAAATTAAGAAAAAGGGGAGGGGGGCAGTTCTTAATGTTTGCGTATTCGTTGAGTTTTTAAATTCTTTTATTAGCTACAACAAAAGAGGAAGAGAGGCTTAACTGTGCCATATCAAAAGTTTAGTAAGACGCAATGCACGACGTCTTTTCAAGTTGTGATGCAGCAAAGCAAGTGTTTCTGCGTGCTCGGGGACCGTTCAGAAATTGACCATTGTTCTTGAAGTGATAAAAGTGGGCAGTATGCTCCGTAGCAATAAAGTAAAGTAATGTGCTGAATAATTTTTTTAAGTCAAAAAAAAGTCTCCACGAGGATGTTTTCGCACGTGCGTCAGTTTTTATCAATTGTTTTGTCCAGGAACGCTAATTTCAAAAAACGAGCAATTTTTGAAAATGCTTTATTTTTTTTTAATTTAACAAAATGGGGAAAATGTATTTATAATTTTTATTCGGTATTTCTTTAATAGTCTAGTTAAAAAAGAAAACTTCAACGTATTAATCGATGCGCCACTCCTGGTGAATGACTCGCGAGGAGCGATTTGTCAGCTGTAATCTGCTGCGCTGACCAAAATACTCGCTACGTTTGGGAAAAAATTTAAGTCACATTTACCTAAATACCCTTAGTGATTGGTGCTTGTTGCTTAACAATACAAACGTTTCCACAGTGTTGTTCAATTGAGTAATCACAAATGAAACGAAATTCTTCCCGCTCGTCGTTGTGGCAGTGGCCACCTGTCTGCTACCGCCATTTTGGACAAAGACGAGATTAGTTCGTTTACGACAGTATTTTATTAATCATAGACAATGACTAGTTTGTTTATAGTTCCCTTCAAAAACATACACATATTTATGCAAAGTGTCCTTTTACCGTCTTCACGTCTGCTATCTGCTTAAAAAAAAAACGAAACAAACCAGTTTTGAAAAATCATCCAGTTTGGTTTCGGTTTTTGAGTAAAAAACCAGTTTTTCGGTTTCGGTTACCGACACATCACTATAAGTCAGCCACTCAGCCATGCCATCACCAATCTCAATATCGCAGGACGCAAGGCATTTCCTTTGTTTGTTGTGTGTGCGTGTGTGGCTTACGGCCTTGCTTTCTTGGATCCAGTTAATCCACGATGATAATGACAGGCCTGCGGCTGGGTTCCCTGGGATAATTTTTTTTTTTGCACATGTTGGTGCCCTTTAGTTTTGCACCAGTTGGTGCCCCCTGGATCATTCCCACCTGGGCCCGCAGTAGTCAGTCCGGGCCTGAAGGTAAACAAAGTTACAAGGTTTCTGTTGCACAACCATAAAAAAAGCATGATATGGTTGCAAGTATCGAATGAAAAAAAATCCAGTCGATCCTGTACTTATACCATGGTAATGGCAACATTACGTTTCTAGTATTGGTATCGGTACAGTCTTGTTAATAACCTTTTTTCTATTTAGGCCTTTGTAGGATTCTATGAATCATCAGTACAACCTTCTAACCTACCCGCTGTTGCCACGGGCAACTGGGGCTGTGGTGCCTTTGGCGGAGATTCGCAACTCAAGTCTTTACTGCAGCTGATGGCTGCAGCGAAGGCTGGAAGGGATGTAATGTACTTTACATTCCGCAGCCCGTCGCTATGCCAAGAAATCTTCAACATGTACCACTTTTTAGTTGAAAAGAAATTCTGTGTAGGTAAGTAATAAGACCTGCTTCTTTGTTGGTTCTCAAGCGTGTGTGTGCGGGTCAACCATTTTTACTTTACTACTGCTATTACAATGTTACTGGAAAGAAACGATAAATAATATTTCATAATTTCCAATTCACTTACAGATGTAGTGTAATGGGCAAAACTACTTTGTAGAACAGTTGTCTCCGCTTTAGAAAGAGACGAGAGAAAGTTTGGATAGAATTTTTTACGTTCTTATGCCAAAAATTGACTGCTTTTGGCATTTAAATACATACATCTTTATAATTTTTTGAGCGCCTTTGAATGGTGCCGTTCTCAAGTTAGTTGGGTCATTCACTAGTTATTTAGCTATCGTGTTACATTTTTAAAAAGACAAGTTATCCCAAGAAACTTGATCATCTAGCCGAAAAACTTCTTTAGCATGTAGTCAAATGGTCTATTTCCTCCATAATCGCTCAATTTCACAAAGAAGACAATCACACAGTCTTGCTAATTTTTAACAGTACCGCTACTGTCTTCATCAGGCCCTCCAAAGGTCAATTTAGGTTTCTGGTTACATCCTTGCTTGTTACCTGGATTTGAATTTTGAATTTGGCTGTTACCACAGCCTCCTAAAAAATATAGGAGGCTGTGATAACTGCCAAATTCAAAATTCAAATCCAGCAACAAGCAAGTATGTAACCAGAAACCTAAATTGACCTTTGGAGGGCCTGTTGAAGACAGTAAGGGTACCATTGAAAATTAGCAACACTCTGTGAATGTCTCCTTTGTGAAATTGAGCGATTATGGAGGAAATGAGCCATTTGACTGTGATTATGAGTTTCATAGTAGTGTTAACAACATACTTTTAGCATGGTGAGAACACCCACCCCCCTCTCCCCAAAAAACTTTTGTTGTTAGTAAAAGGCTAGCTGCAAACTGGCTGAAATATTCTGCTTGAGGACCACTCCACCATTCTCATTGTTTATTTGTGAGCTTCAATTGCTGCTAATCTGAAGTAGATAGCTTAAACCATTCTCACGTTGTTTATCAAAGACAAAAACCACAAATTAATAGGTTAAAAAAGATAGGGCTGAGCACGAGGATTGTGCAAGAAGAACAACTGGTTTCTTTTTACGTAAAAGATTTTCGTGCAGATTTTTTGTGATTAAGAACGTTTATTGGCCATTAAAAATAGCTCGTAGTGACCTCAGCATTATTTGATCTTGGTGGTGTAGCAATTATTGCGCTGTTTCTCCCATCTCCTTGGAGGCAAATGACTGGCCTAGCAATTAGCTCATCCCCTCGTCTAGATGTACAACTGACCAATTGCAACCACAGTCTCTTTTACGGTAGAATAAACTCTGCAGGTATCCCCCAATTTGCAAAGTGATTTGCATAGCCAAATAGTACATTGCAACGCTAAACAAATGCTTTTCCATTATACAATATTTTTTTGGTCCAGCATAACCCTTTTATGCCTGGCGTATTCAAATGACCACTGCTACAAAATGGAAGTTAGAAAGTAAGTGCCTAAGCGTCCCACAAGCGTTGTGAGGGGGCCCCGGGTTAACTACCATGTGGGACTGAAAAAAAATCACCAGAATCAACTGGGGTTTGAAAGGGTTATACTAGTAAGATCCCTAAAGCAGCTGAAATGTGTAAACGTTTGATTTTAGTGTTTAGGACGAGTTGTATTGGGAGGAGGATAGGTATCATAAGTTGGCTTCAGGATGTGTGCCATAAAACTATCTTAAAATTATCTCTGCTTGGTTGCTATAGGGCTGTAAACGGCGAAGGAAGTCTGGGATACGCGCACTTGATAAGCGTAATGTCACTAATGATCTCGGCTGAGGCTACTACAATGGAAATAAAAATAAACCTGATAACTTGTCAGGTTTCTTAAATGCCCATGAACAAAACTTTTTTTCTTTTCGTTGCTTTATTTTACACAATTTCAAAAGTAACTAAAGTATTCTTTTTTTTTTAACACAGGTGACGTATGGAAGCTTTTGGTTCAGTTTCATACATCCCACCGTGAAGGAAAAAACCGCAATATTAGCTTGTATGCATTCATTTACAACTCAGTTGCTGCCTTCAACAGCGACACTGAAGTTGATTCAGCTTCACCCATGTCATTGCAAGCTTCTCCGCAGCAAGACTTTTTTGATGACTCCGAGTCAGATTTAATAAATCGGACACCCTCAGCTTCAAAAGAGCCTAGGGACACTTGAAGATAAAGGACTAAGCAAAAGCTACTACAAAAAAGTGGAATACGATTTTACTGAAAATCTGTGACTGACATCCAGTGTAATTGTAAATATCAGAAAATTGGTATCCAGTGTAAATATGGTGAGATTAGTTTTCTAGGTTCAGTAAATCGACTACAGTATTAAACAAATTTGAATGGCTAACTGAGAAGGTGAAAGTTGGCCGAGGTATGCACACTTTCACATGTGCCCTGAGAAAATTCTTTTTTTTTTATTACTTTTGTCATTTTATGACCTTTTTCCATTTGTACCATTTTGTCTCTGGTAAACCTTGGCTGTTCCCCAACGAAAATATCAGTTGCTCCACAACAGCGGACAGCCCTTTCCTGACGAGTGCCCACCTTTGGCACTATTCCTTCTTTCTCTCCCGACCCCTCCAATCAAAAGAGTGACCCATGCCGCACCGAGTTTTTTATTCCGATTCCCAGTTCACTATTGGAAATACCGTAACGGCTTCTACTTTGAAAGGTCGTCATTCTTGATCATTCGATTGTTAAAAAAAGAAATGCACATTTTCTGAACCAAAATACTGTACCAGTATTCTTGTGAATTTTAACAGACCAACGACGTCTCTCTTCATCAGGCATAGCCCACACAACTCAAAAGTTGACAAACGTTTGAGTTGTGTGCGTTATGCCTGATGAAACAAACGTCATTGGTCTGTTCAAATTCGCAAGAATACTGGTACAGTATTTTGAAAACGTGTGTAATTTCTGGTTTCAACAATAGAATTATTAGTTCACCATGTCTTAAGTAAATGATTTAACTGTTTTATTGGCCCATGAGTCATTGTACAGTGGTACCCATCCCCTGTCCCTCCCCAACCGAAAATTTTAAAATACTTACCTTCAGTAATTCATGCTAAAATTGCTATTTTACGCTTTTTCCATGCTCAAATAAATAAAACGCTTATTTGTCCCTTTCTAAGCTAGTTGCGCATAGTTCCCGTCAGGTGCGCTGCTGTAGACCTGTGCATATATAGAGAGCTGCCATCTTTGATTCATCATATTGCAATAGAATGTTGCTCAGCAGTGCGAGCAGGCGAGCGGGTTCTACTGAAGGTAAGTATTTTACAATAGTAAAAACTAATTTTAATCAGTGGTAAAATTTTTGTTTCTTACTATAGTAAAACACTAACCTTCAGTAATTCATGCTGACTTTGTCATATTGGAGGCGGATCAGCTAGAATAATTATTGAAAAATAATTGGAAGATGATGATTGAGAACGAAATTTCTCCCTATTCGAGATTTTCTTTACAGTTGTTTTCGATTCTATAGAGCGGTAAGAGCCTGTAAAGAATCGAAAGCAACTGTAAAGAAAATCTCCAATATGGAGAAATTTCGTTCTCAATCCCCCTTACAGGAAACTGCCTCTTCTCAACAAAGGCGAAGGGGAAATGGATCTTCCAGAAGAGGAAAAGGGTCCTTTCATAGGGAAAAAACACTACTCCCGATATTGACGACCGATTCGTCAAGCTTTTTCTCATTCACTACGTCTCCGCGTGGAAGCAATTAACCTCGGAACCCTTCATTGGAAGACATGCAGTTTGAAGTGTAAGATTTGGACTTCTTTTTGTGCTGTGTCAAGTTAGTTTTGGGGAATAGACGAGCTTTCTTCTTGTCTCTCAATTCAGGAGCGAATTCGAGCAGCTGTCTGTCTGTTGAATACCTCGGAAGAGTTGTGAATGGGGAGTAGTCTCAGTTTCCTAGCTACCTCGATTGGGATGCCGGTCGCGGGTTTCAGAATTGCGTTCCTCTTGTGGTAAACAAAGTTAAGTAAAAGGTGAGATTCCCAGTTGAAGCCTTCCTTGTGAAAAGAGGAGGCTCTCTTCATTAGTTGAAGGCATTCTTTGACATGTGAGTCGTCCTTCAACTCAGGATGGTCTTTCATAATGGTTTTGAAGGATGCGTTTGCAGCAGAGAATGCCAGATCTCCTTGGGAATGAGCTCTATAACCACAGCAAAGAAGAACCTCATCCTCTTCAAAGAGATGATAGGGTGTACTGGTGAAGGAGGGAGGTTTCAGGACCGAATCCAATTCCATTGACTTTTTTTCGTGAACTTACTCTGCTTGCTTGAAGATTTTATAACGCTTCTTATTGGGAGAGTTAGGGCCGACAGACTTAAAGAAAAGCGTAAATTTTACGTATCATAAAATTTTGTTTCAGTCTTCATGTTGCTTGGAGACAGCGTAGATTCTTTTCCGGCCTGCGATAAATCCAAAGGCGTAAAAAAGACTTCCTTCATAGCGTCTGGCAGCTTGACAGGCCGAGATACCGAGCCACTGTGTTGCGCAGTTGTCTCGTCCAACAGCATTAATGTTCATTCTAAATCAATCCAAGCGCCGACCGAAAGGGGGTTTTAACCACCGAAACTGGCGTTCAGCCAGTTGAATCCTGGCATCCTTCCTCCTGTTCACGTTTCTGGTCAGTCGTCTTCACATTGAACTTCCTGAAACTTGCGTTCTGTATGCTTAGAGCTAAGGACATGTAATATCCGCGATAATACTAAGCCCGATTTTGCGGTGACTTTTGTTGCGATGACAATGCAATTTTGCGGTGGTGGTTATGGCTGACGAATTCAGTGTATTGACAAAGTTTACGATAACAATACCAACGGAACACGAAGCTATGGTTGCACAATTTTAGCCCAACTTTGTAACATAAACATGCACCACTACGTGGCGGAGAATGATCGACTGTTTACTTGCGGCAACCTTGTGTCAACAGCATTGTTTTGTGCTGATTCACCGGAGTATTGCTTCGGTGATAACTGCTACCAGAATTTTGTTTCAGTAGCTAATTATACTGGCTTGTTTTTCATTAAATTTATCTCCTGTAAAATCAAGAATCAAGTCATTTTGCGTTAAATTATGCAGTATTTATTGAAATTGGCGGCATTTTGTGACATTTACTGAATTTTGCGATAATTAATAGGGTGTTTTTGCTTCAGCTAGTGATTGTTTACCTACCACTTCAAAAATAATTTTTATAACTTCTTTAGAGAAAATGTTGCGAAATTGCAATTTTGCAACATCGCAGAAATTACATGTCCTTACTTACAGCACACTGAGTGTAAGACTTTCAGTATCTTTTGACAAGTACATTTTGGAAAAACCAGCCCAGAGGCTAGCAAAGACTTGGATTCGTGGATCGTTGGATTCGTGAATCGATTCGTGGAGATCGTGGATTCCATGGCGAAGTATGGCTAAGCAGCAATCGCCGGCGAAGAATAAATTTTATAATAGAACACGTCATGCACCTGCAAAGTCCTTCCTGGAGAGTGCCCGAAACGAAAGTGAGCAGGCTTAGCACCATATCTGTATGATATAAGGCGCGACGCCAGCGCTCCAAGCGGTGGAGAAGCTAAACTCAACGTTAAAACAAATTAATAAATCAAACGTGTGTTTAATTTTAATTCCGAGCAATTAAAACAGCAAATCTTCAAAATAATTTTCACACATAATGAAGATTTGTATTTTGCAGATAGTAAGAAACTTAAGTCTTTTTCGGGTCATGAGGAGGAAGAGGCTTAGATACTGAGATAGGTCTGTCATATTTCCTTGTTGAACTTTCGTTGTTTAATAACTGCCGAAAGAAGACTTGTAACTGGGAAAGATGGATGGGTTCGAGTTGGCGAAAGTTTCGAGTGGTGGGTCGTCAGGGTTCGCAGTGGAGTCGAAACTGGATTCCTGGAGGTTGCCGTAAATGGCATCGGCAATATCTTCCACGGAATGAAGTTGGAGTCGTCATTGAATATGTCGTCATGGTCTTTCGGAGGAGAAACTAGAGGAACAGGTGGGCCCGAAACAGGATCACTGTCATCAGCGAAGCCAGGAAAAGAAGGTGAGGGTGACCTGTTTTTTTTCCTTGAAGAGTGGATCTTGTTCGTCGTGTTAGATGAGACAACAAGGTCAGGAACATCGTACGTAGTACATTCAGAGGCAACGGAAGATGAACCGTCAATTAGAGGGGTTTCTCTTCGGGGCTACGCCTCTGTGACGCATGACGATGAGATGGAGAATGGCTTCTAGATGAGTTGGTGCCGCAAGATCTGCTACGACTTTTGGATGTATAAAGTGATAGGATTTGTAGGAATCCAGCGACTTCTGACAATTTCTAGACATTCTGGCAACCTTTGCGACTTCTGGCGACTTCTGATGGCATGGAGAGACAGCTGTCGCTTCCGTATCCATTAAAATTTTCATTGCACTTGCACTGAGAAACTTGTTGTATTTAGTTTCTAGAACAGATTTCTCAGCAGTTGCATGCTCTCGAATTGTCTCACCTTCTCCAATCGAGTGGGCAAAGACTTCAAGCGTTGGGCCAGTCAATTTTATACAGGTTGTGGCAGCATTGGATGACTTAAGAATTCTTTTTACCAGTAGTTTCGTTGATGGCTTCAGACCCATCGTAATGGCTAGTCACAGCTCCCGTTTTGGGCATAGCTGTATGACGGGTAGCCTTTTCCTCCCTTTCCCGAACCCCACTTGTACTAAGTGACTGTGGAGGACAAGAGCCCGACTCCCCTCCCACCGGGGGGGGGGGGGGGGGGGAAGACACTTGTCTGTGCCACTACACAACGAATTACAGGTGGGAGCATTACAATCTTGTTTTTTGGCAACTTTCCCTGAGCTTTCACTAGTTTTCAGTTTTTTTCACTTTTCTTTCCATCCTTTGATTCACTTTTAACTGGTGTTTTTTCCTTCACATTAATTGAATCCGAAGGCTTCACATTTTCTTTAGGTTTATTTGCACTTGAAGCATTCGTAGTTGCACAAGGCGCATCCGAATTTCGAGCGGCCGAGCGAGAAAGTGTGTTGCTGTTTTCAGGAGATGGCGCGTATGCAGTAAGAATAGCGGCCGTAGCGGGTCTCAAAAGTTTCCGGATTTTGAATGCATGGAAATCTTTCTGAAATCATTGAATACACAGCAGCATCCATTTGAGTATTGAGAGACTTGGAAGTGTCTGCTTGCATTGCGTCTACACGAATGCTGACTAGTGATGCAGAATTTGGAGAACAAAGTGTCATTTGCATTATTTTCCGTAGAATTAAATTCAGAAAATACGGATGGCATATCGGCATCAACACTCTTAACCTGTAAACGGGTGTCCAATGGCGATTTGTATTTCGGAGATTTAGAATCAGCAGATGATGAGCGGCCTCTTGATCACGCTTTTGATATGAATGTTTCCAAATATATGGAATCTCTTCACGGCCACTTCAGAATGTAGCACTCACAGATTGCACTTAGTAGTAGAAAAGTTCTATTCCTGCATTGGCTTTTAGAAGGGATGGAGATCGCTAGGACTTTTCCTGCAGGTGCAGGCCGGATAACTTCTCGACTTAATTTTTTTTCTGATTTTCTCCTCTTCTTCAGACATTTTAAAGTTGCGACAATTGGAGATACAGAAAAAAATGCAACACGACTTACACTGTGGTGCTCAATAGCAATACGCGGAATCAAACGTGGTGGCTCTCTATATATGCAAAGGTATAGAGCAGCGTACCAGGTGGGAACTAGTTGCATCAAGCTTAGAAAGGGACAAATAAGCTTTTCATTTTATTTGAGCATAAATTATTGAGGTTAGTATTTTGCAGATAGTAAGAAATAAAAGCAACCGTGGCCTGTTACCTGGGTCAATGCTGAAGTCAGTATGCCCCTGGACAATACATATTAATCTTTTCGTGGCATAAATGTTCTGTGGGTGGGAGTGGGGGTAAGTTTTATCTCCTCCTCATGACACCTGCTAGATAACCACTTTATTTTTATTGTAACTTTTCTTGATGCACATAATGGCTTCATCAAAACAAGTTTTGAAATAAATGACAAACAAATAGCTTTTCTATGGATATTTATGTCCCTTCTGCTTGTTTTCTGGTGGACGCGTGTCCCTGCCTCCGCCCCCCCCCCACCCTGGCATCATTATTTAGGCCACTGCCCACTGTAAATGCTGGTGCTGATTTCAACCCGTGTCGACAGGATTGAATACGAAGGTACAGCTGAGAAAGCACTTAAAATTTCCAATTATAAATATTTGCATTTTTCACCTTACTGTCGTTTGAAATGAACATTACTTTTGTTCTGTGTAGCTGACAGCTGAAAGATAATCAACTATGCGAGCTGCTGTTAGGCTGCTCACATTGTGTGTGCAGTTACACTACTGAATGCAACCGCAAGTTTTAGGACTGCACAGTGCGTCCACCTGTTTTGTTTTAATGAGTGTTGTACTTCTTTCTTGGCGGAGGCTGTAATAATTTTCTATTATAACGGAAATTCTGAATTAATTGTACAAAGGACTACTTATAATAATTTAAACGTTGTAAATAAAATGTTTTATTTTGACACCTACAGGACAAAACACCAGCCCAAAGGTAAAAAATGTTAAGAATTTTTTTATTTTACAGAAAGGACTTTTCCTTCTCCTAATATACTTACCTTTAAATGTAAGCTTATTTTGTTTTGAAATAACCCCGTATTACACAAGTCATTGATACCAGCCCATTGATTCCCACTGAGTGCGCACAGTGAGAAGTAGACTCTGTGCTCTATGTTCTGTTAAGTCTTATCCACTGAACAACCTGAAGTAAAGTTACTTTCTTGTTACCACCCGAGTTCACAGTAAAGTGTCTGCACCCGGTTTAGCTCCTAGTAACCATCACGTTGAATGCTCTATCTTCTCAAGTTTGAGAAGTCTGATCTAGAAAGCATGCTGTGCTCTATAAGGACGTATAGACACTATCTAGAAGCTACGAAACGCTTAAAGCAACATACCGCCTGCCTTATAACCTTCCGCCTGCCTTATAACACCTACGCGTCTATCGCATCCGCGCATTTATCATAATCAAGGTCAACTAGGACAGTAGCTTCGTTCCTCGCAGCGAAAAACGAAGCTACAATCTCAGTTGGCATTGCGCCTAATAGACAGGCCAGCGTAAACGCATTAATTGAGTCGTCATAAACCGGAATGATTCTCGTATTTTAAAATCGCAATTTATAATTTTCCAGACTAGTGTCTTATAATTTGGCTTTGGTGATCTATTGGAATAATTAATTTTAATTTTTACTGCATTAATCTTTTAGAATTTTGATCTCATAGTAATTATTAGCAAACGATTAAAATTAGTACTGCGCAAACACAGATAAAACTTCAAGGTCATTGTAGGCGCGCAAAGCATCATATTCGTTCTGGAAGAACGTATAAAGTTCCCCAATATTCAACAGAAAATCTTAGACGACACATTTTAAAACTTTTTAGTAAGGGACAGACTAATAGTAAGTAAATAGATCTTTGGGGTCGTACTTGATGTGGAGGATCGAGAAAAATGGCACTGGGAGGTATATCCCTTTAAAGAGGAAGCCTCTGGCGACGATCGTGAGGAGTGCATGGATAAGGAGAGGCCGAGGGAACCATAACATAGCTGAACCCCTCTGTTATTTAAAAGCGACAAGTACTCTGGCATCCAGGCAAGGAACCTTCGTGTCACCCAGCCTATGAATATGAATATGTTGCTTATGAATATGTAACATTATCAGAGGGCATATGAGCAGTCCACGAGCCAGCCCCTTCAATTGGACTTCGTCCATGCCCAGAAGCTCCGTGCTCTCGCCTCATCATGGCATTTGTGGAAGGATACACCTGAAAGGAATCCTGACCACCGGCTCATGGTAGGATAGGATAACTTCATGCCACTATGTTCGGAAGGTCCTAGGGACAGCTGGATGTCGGGACCTGACGACCTTATCATTGTCAGTAGTCGCATCAGCGGATAAGAATGCAGCTAGACTGCCAAGAGACACAATTAAATGAGAAAGTGAAGAAGGTTAGTACTGCTCATGCTGCTCCTTTTCTCTTGCCTTTGTGTGTACTTTTGTGCTGAATTTATGACAACGGGCTCAAGGTTCTACCTGTCCCACCATCCTATTGGATAAATTTAAAGGTAAGTATTTTCGAAGACGAGTAAAAAACGTTTTTTTAAACATAAAAATAATTTTTTCTTATCCTAATATACGTACCCGCTAGTCGAACCTGCAACCATGATTCAGGAAACAATCAGTGGGATCAATGGGCTGGTGTCAATGAGTGTTGCAACGTGGGGCATCACTGGTAGGGAACGGATAGGTTGCCTTAAAGTTTTTGGGTTAATTTTTAGTATGGAGCGTTAGTTCAAAATAAAATAAGCTTAAATTTAAAGCTAAGTAATTTAGAATAAGTAAACGTGTTTGAAACTACACTTTTCTTTGTTGTTGTACTTTGCTGGGTGGGGACGTCTTTTGAATCTTCAAAACATAATGCGAAATCGCTTTAACTTCACAGAATTATTATGCAGGTGAAAAAAAAATATCCATAGGCCAAGAAAGTAGACTATTCATGAAATAGTGCGAGATATTTTTTTCTTTTTCCAGTGTACATATAGACTTGGGTTCGAAAAAAAGATCCAAGACTTGTATTTACTCCATATTTATTGTTCAAAACCTGGCAATTTGCATTAATAAATATTTACTCCACATTTATTGTTCAAAACCTGGCAATTTGCATTAATAGATGAACTAGATGCACCACTAGATTGCATGATACCCCACCTGAGCCAAGCATACAGTTCTACTCAAACTCTTTACTCCACTTCGCGCAAACTATATAAAAAAAAAAAGAAGAAAGTTGCCGATTTTACGCCAGTACATATATGGGAGTGTAAATGAAATATCCAGTAGTTCAAACTGTTTTAAAGTATGAACCTACTGGTAATAAAAAAATCTAAATAGTAAAAACAGTTACTAGTTTTTTAATTCAATTTTTTTATTTTGTATTATTATTCTAGTAGTTTAAAAGGTGTTTTTGTTTCAATAAAATCAAGCTTAATTACAACATAACTGTAAGTGGGGTCGGATGAATAGGGAAAAAATGTATTTGCATAATCACAATAAGAATATTCGAGTCATCTAATATTTGTTCAAGACAGATATTTTTTACTGTTTATTTCCGTCCTATGGGGCCCCCCCCCCCGGTAAAAAATCCTTTCATTAAATACCAAAGTAAAGTTTATTTAACTATTTCCCTTTCAATAAAAATTAGCATGTCAGTAGTTTCCAGAAAGAATTGTGAAGACGGGGACTGGTTAACCCCCTCCCCCCGGAAAAACAAAACTTGAACATAAAAAAATACACACGTCAGCAAAATTTACATAATTTTATTTTATGGCAAATATTCGAATTTCGTCCGAGTCCAAACTAGAAGTAAAAGGAGGGCGTATTGTAGTGTAACTTTTTTCTTAATGCAACTCGCATCTAAAGTAGTTGACTACATCAGCAACAAAATGAGCAACAATTGTAGCCGACAATGAGGCATGAAGCATAAAAAGAGTGTGTAAAATTTTCTTTGGATGTGGTATCACTTAACTACTCAAGTACTCTCAACTCCAATTCGATAATTGACTTTCCTGCTGTAAACTTGGCTGGGCTCAGTTGTAATTAAAATTATTCTACAACCTTCGCCACATGCAGGAAAGTCCCATCAATGCAGGCAAAGCCTCTAAGGCATTGTCGTAATAATGAGAATTCAGCTTTTCCTTCCATGGTTTTTTACTTGATCAGTGCCGTAGCACTAACATAGGGTCAGTAATGAGCTTAATGCATTCGTACCCATTTTTTTTTGTAAAAGGTGTACTTGTGTCAGCTGTGCTGCACTTAAATTTTGTAATTTAATGTAATTATGATAATGTTTTTTTTAAATTCGAAATTAAGTTATAATTATTATTTAAATAAAAATTGTGCATATTTTTTAATGTTGGGTTGTCTTTTTATTCATGTGTTAATGGTGCAACAGTAAAAAAAAAAATATTGTCTGGTTCGAAAGTATTGACTTGGCTTGCCAGTCGACTAGTCATTGTTTATAAATGTTGATGTAAAGAATGAAAGATAACATAATGAAGCCAATACCTTCACTGTCGTTGTCTGGAACCTAGCTGGAATCCATCTGAAATTCGTTTTTCTTGTAATTTAATTTCGTTTATTTACTTAGTTTGTAGTAAAGAGGAAAAAAGAAAACGAGGTGTCTATTGATGGCTGCTAAGCAGTCGGAAGCTTGCAGTGTAATAGATTTGGTGCATTGTTTTGGTTTATAAGCATTTAAAATTCATACTTTAATGCTCATGGGTCTTGTTTACACCGGCAAACGATACGCGTGTACGTCAGCAGCTGGCTGTTCTCACAGCGCATGTGTGCGTATTTTCTGTGATAGTCGTTCTAATTATGCCGCGTCCTCGCGGGTGATCGCTGCGCCTGCTGGCGAATGAAATGCAAAGTATGACTGAGCAGAAAAAAAAAAGGAGGTACCACTTAGCGCGCGAGTGTTGTATCTGTACGATGGAGAGTTCTTTAATCTGTGATTCAGACATATTGAATTACAGGAAACACTTTTATCACCTCCAAGAACGTCACCACAACAGCTCACTTAAATTTTCGAGGAAGAAAACACCGTTCCTCTTCTTCAGAAGTCCACGCCACAGCAGAGAACGTTCGTTCGATGTACGCTCACTCCATGTTGCACTTTAAATTTTTGTGCACGTGCCGCCGACCACTGATCTCTACGTTATTCACTAGAGGGCTGCTGGATGACTGCTGTCTATTTCCACTTCGTGTCTAGTTTGGCAGTCAGGGGCAATGGGACAAGGTCCTCAATTTGGTCGTGGGATGGACCAGTAAGGTTCATGAGAGGCACTCGTTAATGAGAAAATCTTTTAATTACGAGGGATTCAAGGGATTAGGGATTCAATTAATTACCGTCGTATCGGAGGTGATCTGATTTTCACTTACAAGATCCTCAATGGTGAAGATCCTGCAGCCTAGGAATGGTTCACCCTCTCTGCGAGCTCTGCCACTCGGAACAATGGGGCAAAACTCTTTAAGAAGAGATGCAATACGTCCCTTCGCCAAAACACACTTCCTTTCCGTGTGGTTGACATCTGGAGCAAACTGCCTCAACACACCATCGAAGCAACGTCGGTTCTGCAGTTCAAACAGAAACTGGATACCGTGCTCCCTTCCATCATCGCCGCCTACAGTTATAAAAACTGGTAGCTTCGTGGGTACCCTGGTGTCAAAAGCTCTTTCTGCTTACTGCTGGATTTTTTTTCATATTCATATTCAAGTGCCCGGAGGTGTGCTCCTTGGTTGGTGTTGGGGTGGAGGAGCACTGATGCCTGGTACGCAATATTTAAAGTGCAACATGGAGTGAGCGTACATTGAGCAAACGTTCTCTGCTCTGGTGTGGACTTCTGAAGAAGAGGAACGGCATTTCCTTCCTCGAAAATATAAGTGTACTGTTGTGGCAATGTTCTCGTAGGTGATGGAAGTGTTTCCTGTATATTTTTGATTTACTCAATTCAATATCTTCCCTTAATTAATTTTTTTTGGGTTGGTCAAAATTGATGTGAAATTGCTTTTGCTGATAAAAAAAGTTTGGCTCAAGTGATGGTAACTTCTCCACCATGCAACTCTGATTGCTCGTTCATGGTACGGGGACCATTCAGCACATTGTAGCTTGTTATGTGACATCAAGCGAAACGAGTCAAGGCTGTCCTCACTAGAGTAGTGTGCCAGTCTCTTGTGAATGGCCATCTAGGCTTTGGCCTGCCTCAGACTGAGTGTTGTCCTGGCAATCTTTAATGCCCAGAATTGGCAGGGCCAATAGGTTTTAGAGCTGCCGCATAGGAACCTAAAAATATGAAATCTGCTCCACAGCTTAACTAGTCGTTTCCGTTCATGCGAAAACTCGTATTATTTATTTAGCAAAACGTTTAGCAGATCAGCCATTACTGATGGAATTCAGCAAAACTTCAAATTGTTCATGCAGTTTGTAAACTTTTTCAGAGACGCCTCCACTCATTTTGCTAAGTATATTTGTTAACTAATAAATATGTTTCACACATGATGAGGTGATAGTTAAGCTGCGGAGTTTTTTTTTCAGATTTTTGTAATTTAGATTTTGTCGTGGAGCTCATTTCAAAAAGAGTGCAATATCTGCACATTTATATTATAGTTTAGTACCATTTAGCGGCATAGATGTTCGTAACAAGGAGTTTTGCCCATTCTCTTAATTATTACCCTACCTGAGGTATGTGATTTATGCTACGGTTATGGGTTGCATCTCAAGAGCACACACAACCATGAGAGCTATGAGATACTCTCCTAGTTTTTGAAAAAAAATGAGATTTCACTGCCATCTGAAAATACTTCCCTTTATTGTTGGCTTCACTAATTGTTTGGGCACTGACCGAATTGATCGTGCGTTATGCTCTTGCTAGAAAAAAAGGCCTAATATTCAAACCTTCAAGTCTACTCTTGCGAATATGGAAGTTTGTTCACATTACAAGATTCCAGGAACACGCTGTGTGGAGGAAGTGCCACCTGTAATATTCGCAGAAATCTGTGTAACGTGTGCTTACAACGTACTAAAAAGGCAATAAAAGAAAATCAAACGAACATGACGCAAATCCGACCATAAATGGATACAACATGAATGTTCTGCTTCATCGGATTCGGAAACTAGTACTTTAAAACCCAATACGCTTACGAATAGTTCTCAGGAATCTAGTGGTGACCCCACTTTACAACTTTTAAAGTCTAATAATCCGAATTTGAATTCCACTGCTAGCGTTTCTACGTATGTCTCCGATGCAGCTAAAGAATCACAATATTGGAAGCCATTTTGGTTACTGACGATGTGTTATTTTCTTTGAGGTCTTAAATTTCTGAGGAAGTTAAATCGTAGATGAACACCATTCCATTGTGCCTAAATTCAATATGGTGGACGCATCAGTCGTTGACCGTGAATTTGTGTTTCGATAAAAAAAAAAAAAGCTTAGCTCATTCCACCTACAGTGTGGCCTGAGAAAAGGGAGCCTCAGCATCTGCAATTAATGATTCTGGCTTCTGCGTGACCTGAGAAAACGGAGTTCATCCAACTAGAATATCTACTGGACTTTCTAGCTCTGGTGTGGCCAGATAAGAGAGAGACTCATCCATCCAGAAAGTACAGTAAAAAAGTAATTTTGAATTCGGGACTAGTCCCCACATTGGATGAAACCCATGTAGATCACAGAGTTGAATAAAACTATGTCATCGTATCGTTGCATGTCTGGCATAAGCCACCACCTCCCCATGGCAGGCCAGATAGATGAAAAAGTAAGCCAGACTTCTAATTCTCCATGTTGTTTCATCTCTTTTAGTCCCAATATCACCATTTGTTGTGGTCACTGTGTCCACAAATTGCCATCGTCATACTGGCAGTGCATCTTCCCGCACCCATTTTGATGAAAATTAGGTGGGGGTGGGGGGGTAATTCTCACCCTCGTCAACTTAGCTTATTCATGGATATAGGCCATCACGGTCAAATAAATAAGACATTTAAATTCGTACCGAGATTATGGCTTCCCAAATGATGACCAGTACCGAAATGGTCACTCTCGCTAAGGGCACTTGTCGATCAAGCTCTTTAAACACCTCTGATGTAGAGGAGGAATGCCACTCTGTACATCCTGATGACATATTTGGGGAAGGCAACTCGTTCATTTCCTGGCGTGATTTTACAAGATCGTTTTATCATTACCTACCGACTACATTTTGCATGCAGCATCCCACTACATTTATCAACGCAGCTGGCTTACCACGTGCAACTTCGCTAACCCTAAACACAACTGTTTTGTTTTGACAACTATTTACTTTGGAGTGTCATCTTCACGAAGACAAACAGCCTCCCTGTGGGAACTCCTCCCCTCCCCCTGATTCTAGGAAACGTAACTTCTTTTCCCGCCATATTCTGCCTTAGTCCCCCCCGCTAGACCTGTCATGAGCAGGGACATCATAGGTCTCCTAACCAATGTCCTAGGAGGCCAAAAACATATCAAGTGGTGTCGGGTTCGCTCCTGGATAGCTCACGATTCCCCCGATTTGGGGACGATTGCCTCGGATTCAATGAAGGAAAGCTCTCTTTGTCCTAAAATATTGGACTAGAGTATCCGTTCTGTTGCACTGTCGACTTTTCTTCTTTAATCCAGTTTGTAGACTTGTTTGAGTTCCGTCTAGTCTAGAAGTCTACGCGTCTATCTGGTGTCACGTCGACCCGTCCTCGAAGCTGCGTGAGGACTTCTGTCGCCAACTCGTCTGGTGGTGGTTTCCCCGGGACCGGGAGAAGCAGTAGCCCATGCACGTGTCTGAATCCCCTGTCGTTTTTTCCCTTAGCACACAGATTTTCTACCCCTGCACTGCTTTGTTGCACAGATCTCATGTTTGCCCTTGTTCGTTTGTAGCACACCTTGCTGCTTGCTCTGCGAAAGGTTGGCTTCCGTTTGTGGCTTTTCGGTTTGGCCTTACTGCGACGGTGAGAGCCGTTGATTTTTACTCATTTGTTTGTAGAAGGTTGTGTCGTCGCGAGCCGCTGCCCACCTTGTTTGACATCGACATCTTGGCTGGTGCAGTGGTGTCGAAATTTGCCAACTCCTGCGTCTCACTTTTCAACAATAAAATGTCACGGTTCATGACATCCAACTTGTTGGTCATGCTGCCGATGCTTGCACTAAGCCTGTTTCGTATCGTAATTTAGTCCATCCGTTGAAAGGACGCCATTGACGCGATGTCATCGTCTGCCGCCATGTTTTAATTTCGAGCCCCCCTTCTTCTTTTTTCCCATGACGGTTTACGATTCGTAGACCTTGAAAAATTGCATGACTTCTCAACGTTTTTTTCGCCATGAAACCACTAACCATGCTCGTCAGTGCCTTTGAATTGAAACGTGCGTAAGCATAAGCTGTGCATTGCACTCAACACGACGATCGTCGTTGCCGATCGCATGCCATCGTCTGTTCTCGCACTCTGTTTAAAGAAGAAAAAAAACATCTTTGGTTCGCTTGGCATTAAAGAATGTCCGACTTCGTATGTTGCATTAAAACACCGTTCATTTTAAAATCCACTTTCGATTTTGCTTCCAGTCTTGCCACCCGCAATTTTGAATTTGCGAGTGCATGGCTGACCGGCGCGGCCGTTAGGCCTAACCTCGCACCACGTTTTTTCGAAATTGTCACCAAAATTTCAAAAAACCACAACATCAACATTTTCCACAAAATCAAGTACCTTGTTGTCCTTTCGGGCGCCAATTTGTCGGGTTCGCTCCTGGATAGCTCACGATTCCACCGATGGGGACGATTGCTTCGAATTCAATGAAGCCTGAAACCTGGTTTATTGCTCTTTTCTCCGCCTCGAGAATCGAGCCTCGCTCCCGTTTCCGGTCCTCCCTTCTGGTTGCGTGGTACCGAAATGCCCACTGAGAGAGAGTGAAGCTCGTGTTAGGACACGCGATGTCATCCCTACAGTAGACCGTTGGTTACCTACTCAGCAAATTTTTTTAATCCTGGAAAATGCAGCTGATAGTGTAATTCTAGAAAAAAGATTTCTTGGGTCGGACTGGACTCGTACCGGACTTCCGAAAAGGTGGCTGGCGTGTTGGCTCAGAAGAACAGTAACCATTCCTTTTGCAAAGGTTGGGCAGACAAAAACCGGGGTGCTAAAGATCATGCCCTGTTGGAGGAGAAAACCCAACAGGCATGGCATACTGTTCAAATGCACAACGCAAGTAGTTGAGGTGTCTAAGCAAATTCGAGCACGTTTTGACATCAAAATGAGGAAGCACACATCTCTACCAACACAGGATCGAAGTCGAGCCAGTCCAATGCCCAATTCGTTTGCCTCATTCACCAGTAACGAAGGAGACTAGGCCTATATTGAAACCCAGATGCTTGACAACGCTGTTAAACACGCAGTGTCCCCGTGGGAAGCTGTACCTTTCCTTTAAAAGGGGCGCAGAATGGGCGAAACGTTTCTTCCTTGACTATCGACTTTTGAAGACTAAGATGGCAAAGCCGACCTTGAACGCCAGCCAAGTATTTTCCAAGCTAGGCAAAGTGGTTTACATTGCTCGGCATGAAATCAGGCTTCCTGCAAATTGGAATGGAGGAGGACAGCAATTAGTATACCTGTTTTAGCGCCAGTGCACACGTGCGGTACCGCATTTGTGGTTTGGTTTACGTGCCATCTGTTGGGTACTGCACACGCACCTGCGTCGACGTTGCTGCCCACCGCTCGTGCGGTCGTTTTGCACCGCACTTCCCCCCCCCCCCCCTTCAACGCAGCGTTAACAAAACGCAATTGCATCCGAGTACCTTGGGTGACTTGAGCAGTGCACACGTCCGCCGTTTACCACAAAAGCGTTACCGAAAATGGCGTCCAATTTCGAAGAAGTAGACATGGAATTGTTTACTGCGGGAGTAAAGAACTATCCTGAAATATGAAATGTTGCTGCAGAAATGATTGAAGACTCATTGGGAAGTAATTAAAAAACTTATCCGAATATTTTAGTTAATCTGCAAAGGATGTATAACATTTCTCCCTGGTACGTCTTAAATTAGTACATCAATGTACCAAAATTCGTCGCATTGGTTTTAAAATATATTTTTTGTTCACGAGGTAGGCGAAAAAAGCAATATCGTCTCATTGGTTTCAAACCATAATTTTTTGTACACGAGGTTATGGAACCGAACACGCACATACGTCACGGAAGCTGCACCGCAGCGTCAACGCGCGTTAATAAAATGCACGTGTGCATTGATTGGCTGCGTCATCGCAGCGTCGCCGCGCGTCCAAAAAACGCACGTGTGCACCGGCGCTTAGTTGTCAGATGGGCAGTTGACAGTTCAAGCGGATGCCATATGGGCTATACAATGGTCCAGCCTCCTTTGTGAGACTTATGGCTATGGCATAAGGTGACTTTTTTTGTATAGCCATGATTTCTTTGGATGACTTGGTAATCTATCCCCAGGATTACCAAAGTAACTGCTGCATAGGCTAGGAATGGAAGGCCTCACAGTAAATCTGAAAAAAGTGTACATTTATGTACAGGAAATTTCCTAATCTGGGGACAAAATCCGTACCCAAGAGTTGTCACCACAGACAGAAAAGGTTCAGATTTTCCAGAGCCAGGAAATGTGAAGGGTTTGCGGAAATTTCTTGGGATGATGGGCTTTTACAGGACTTTCATCAATTATTTCCATATCAAAGAAGCCCTTCTTTACAAATTACTGAAGGAGATGTAGTCTGGGAGTGACAAAAACCACAATCGCTTGCAAGGACAGTTTTAACTGTGTTCAGACCTTATCTGATCTGGATAAAATCTTTCAAATTTCTTCAGATGCCTCGATTTCTGATTTTGGAGCAGTGAAGAACAGGGGCTCGTACCTGTAGCATTTGCAGGCAGGAGACTGTCTAAAGCTGCCACAGGCAGGGTGTTGGTCTAGAGGAGTTTTCCGGCACAAACCCGATGGAAAGTTCATCGAAGTGAGCAGGTCATTAAGACAGGTATTGACCGCCATCATTGGCGAACTGGTAATGTATGCACATTTTTTCCAATGGCGAAACAGGCCCCGTGTGTGCTGCACGAGTGCCCAAAGCGAGTGAGGCTGTGGTCATTTTGTTAGTATTATATTGTAGCGCCAACAGTGTCCCTAGCGGGAAATAAGCTAAACCTATCGTTATGTGATTTAAAACGTAATATAGTAGTTTTAAATGAATTTCGGGTATAAAATGGCAAATCGAAGCGATTTTGGCATGTACTAAAGGTTTGCAGATAGAACGAAACGTGACACAATAAACATCTGTGGGATTTAGTTTGGGTACAAACACTCGCCCTGCATATGTTCTAAAATCTACGACGTGCTTCACATCCAAACCTCCCTTTTCTACCCCCGACGGGAAGCATGCACTAAGCGTCCCTGCGTACTTCCCAACATACTGCATGGCATCCTGGGAGCATTAATGCAGCCAGCCAGCAAGCAAGCCAGTTGCCTGGCCTATTGTTAAGTGAATTCGTAACATCTGTAAACGAAAGGACTTGGTAAATCAACCTTCTTCCTCTTAGCTGCTTCAAAAGCCAGCCAATGGTCTAGCACGTTATAAACCGGAAGGAGGAAGTAACGGGTTGAAGCCAAGAGAAGTTGGAAGTGATGAATGCCTTGGTTACTTGTGAACTTTGATGCAAATTTCTGTTGGTAATATTTTGCATGCGCCAAGTCAGGAAGGGGTGATCTGCAGACCTGTACGAAAGCGTCGTTCCACTTGCATAACACCGGCTGAACTCAATTTTGCAGATTACAACTGCAGAGGCAGTCAACAGGTAAAGTCATTCCCACTTCGAAAAAACACGAGACGTTGGGGACATTTTTTTTTCCACCACCACCACCACCACGATGGATGGCAGGAATGGATGGAGGGGATCCGGAAAATAGACGGGGCCACCTGAACAGAAAAAGGCGGACGCCAAAAAAGTAGAGGCATCGGCAGGAGAAGCCAACCCAGGCCAGGTGAACCAGGAGAACCATTGAAGAGTCCCGTTCAAAATCCACTTTCCTGTGGCGCACAATGGGGGCTCAACCGACTCTGCGGCCTCTACATCAATGGGACAAACCTAGGGAACTTTAAAGGCCCAGGCAACGGTAATGTCGAAATCATCACATCGAGGAACGCATTTTGGAGTTGGCTGCTGCCTAGGATTTAGACACGATGAGACATTATTGATGTGGAGGAGGAAGAAAGACGGAAAAGTGGCCCTCGTACAGTGATGGCGAGATTTGGTGGTCTGGTACAAACTTTCATAATGGGAAAGAACTGTTCAAATGTAAGAACTAGTGACGTGAGCTGTGCAAGCTAGAAAGACGTGTGTGAACTTTTCATAGTGAGGTGAAGCTATTCAAATGCAATAAAAAAACTGCAATAATGTTATAAGAAAATATTAACATTTTAAAATGGCTGGTGTTAAGGATTTTGAAAATTGCTTTTTAATAAATTTAGCTTATAGATCTAGCTGTGACACCTGAAGGACCCTGAGGAAGGAGAATTGTTGCACGAAATAACATTGTGTGAAATTCTGTAAGGAAAATGTTAATAAATGGATCAATGTTAATTTTGAAAACTTATTGCATGCTATGAATTTCGGAAGGTCTTCCTTTGCCTAAGCAAAATTTTAGGGGAGGGAAGATTTTACGTTTAATGCAACACATCTCACGAAACCAACATTTTGTGGTGCACCTTGCCATTACGTGCCCATTCCATAACTGCCAACTGTTATTGGCAGAGCGCCAACAGCAATGCACTGAGCAAGGGCCTGTTCAAACCTCCTGGAACCACTTTGTGCGCACGGCTCGTTATGTGACGTAATTTCTTGGCGGGAGTCTATTGTTCCAGCTAGTAAAAATACAGCCATTGGAGCACTAGATCCTGAGTTGGTGTTAGAGGTACAAATCAAAAGGTTGGACAGGTTCTGAACTGGCTAAACGGTTGGTACAATCTTGTTACCCGTGCCTAATATGTGGTGCATCCCGTAGCTGCGCTGTAAGGAGTGAATTGGGATAGTTTATCTGAAACTAAGCGTACACTAAAAATGTCGTAGCACTTTGAAATACGGGAATCATCTTAGTAGCACAGTATACGCACAATTTAAAATAAATACAGATATCTGTCCCAAGATTTTCTGCACATTTTTGAATGTCAGGGCTCAGTAGTGTTGGGCGGTATCGGAAATTTTCGGTACGGTACGGTATCGGTATTCTGAAAAAAAATATTCGGTATTCCGGTATCGGTATCAGCCTACCTGGGTAGTTGTGAAGCATACCCTCGCGCCAAACTGCTACTAAATGATAGAGGGCATACCAGGCTGTTTTCCGATGTCCGATTTCAACATCAGTGCACCTCTGCTGCTACTGCACCACTTTGATTGGAATCGGTCTCGGAGATCGGGTTACAGTTTAACCGTTGCTCGGAATAAACACCTCTTAAAACGAAGCTTAAAATGTAGGAATCGACTGAATCTACTTTTACCAAATCCAGATAATTTACAAGATTGGCTGAATCAGATCCGGATCCTAACCGAATCCAAAAAGAAAAAAAAAAAAACATTTGGATAGATGTTTATGTTTTGTACAGACTAACTTCACTCTACCTGAATGATTTAGTCAACTTTAAAGACCGAGTAAATACTTTGCAAATTTGTCATTGGGTTTCCCCCCTATAACTTCTGAACAGTTTATGCTATCAATTTGAATTTAGCTCCATTGGAAAGCTGGTGAAAAAACGCTCCGAAATGGTATATTGGTATGTCCAAATCGGCCAAAAATTGGCGAAGTTATTAAAAAATCAGCTAGACACTAAAAATGTACGGTATTTCGGTATTATGCGAATACCGATTACGGTTTCGGTATTCAAAAAATACCGATACCGCCCAGCACTAGGGCTCAGATGAGTCTTCTTCAGGCAAAACAGAAAAAAATCACGTCACTATGTCATGTTCAAAAAGCAGACGATCGAACATGACATAGTGACGTAATTTTTTCCGTTTTGGCTGAAGACGACTGTCATCTGAGCCCCAACATATCCAGAATATTGACAGTCGAAAATTTGCAGAAGATATTGGTTCAGATATCTTTATTTATTTGAAAAAATTGTGCATATATGGTACTACAAAGATTAGCGTACACTCCTTCAGTAGTCACGAAATAAACGATATTTAGCCAATAATAAAGGGAAGTATTTTAGGATTAGGTAAAAAATAATTCTGTCATAAAAAAATTGTGTGTAATTTAAAACTAATTTACATAAATTGCACGTAATTTAAACTTCCTTAAAAGTAAGTTAATAATTCACTTTTAAATTAACTGAAGGTTAATTTAAAATTCAATTAACTTAATAAATACAACCACAAAAAAATGTTTTAAAATCAATTTATTAAATCGTTTAGTAAAATGTAATTATTGTTGTAAAATTATAACATCACTAAAAATACAATTTCACTAATTAACATTACAAATAGTTGCAATTTAATTTTATAATTAAATGTTGCCCTAAATGTACAAAATCATAAGAGGCACCAGCGGACAACATTACCAACACCATAATGTCATTACCATAACCTCGACCAATAATTACACGGAAGCCCCTCTAAATCACATAACTGCTGACAAATTCAAAGTATTGGAAGCTGATACTGGGTAATTACTTTATTTACATCTCTTTACATGAAAGGGAAACAAAATTACGGGACGTTGGTGCACTTCGTTATTTGTTAGGGGAATGCCTGTACACCATTACAATAGATAATACAAATATGTAACTCTCCATCCTTGTAATATTGTGATAAAATAGAAGAGGTAGCATAAGATACCTCAATTTCTTATTTTGTGTCACAAGTAAGATGTAGCAAGGAAGGCAACTGACGTGCGGAACTGATAAGTGTTAAATCGGCCAAAACCAATGCAGCAATTGACCAGGTTAAACTTAAATAGATCTGTTTTACCATTAGGAATTAGTTAACATTCCATATTTTGGTTAAACTAAAATGTTTTATCAGTTACAATAAACCTCATTAACTCGACCAAGAATGGCATTAGTTTCGAGTTAAGCACAGATGCATAAAAATACAACACAGACTGCAGACTGGACAGTGTACACACATTAAAAATAATATCACATAAATAGCTTAATGTGGATTCTGTACATTTGCCTGCATGTCCCTGTAACCTGGACAATAACTGATCTTGAATCAGTATCGGTAATACATGTCGATGCAGATACTGTTTTGGTGTATTGCAGCACTGTATAGGGTCGAAAACTTGAATTTTCCATAACTTTAGAATCGGACAAAGTAAAGATGCATTTTGTGGCACTCCAAAGAAAAATAGTAGAATCTTCCTGGCCTTCCTATAATTATTGTAAATATGTAGGCCAACATTTTAAAATATGAAAACATTTTATAAAATGTAAACAGATTTATTTTAAAATACAACTACCAAATTTAGTTTTCATTAAAGTCTCCTTAAACTTAAGATTAGTCTAATATAATTTTTCTATAAAGAGTGGCTGTATTGTACAGGTATCGGATATCGATTCTGTCTCGGTAAACTGTCTGGGTAAGGTATTTGATCGGTTAGATACTTCTAATTCATCAGAATAAATGGTGAAAATGCTAGATATCAAGTAAAAAAAAAAGTTTTTCAACTTAACTCAAACTCTGTTTAACAATTTTGAGTTGTTTACTCAAAATGGTTAGAGTTAATGAGGTTTTACTGTACATGGCTTCAGTGATGTTTAGAAAGTAAAGAAACCTTTAGTTTTCTTTCTGTATAGCTTCCGAACAAAACAGTTAATATCTAAGTGTTTGCAAAGCTAACAAAAAAAAACTTTAATATTTGTTGACAGAAAGTCAGAATATTGTTCGGTTTGTTTCTGAAGAACGTAAACGATCAATCCTTCACCATAAAATCAACCAAGAAGCAACTAACAGCCCCCCCCCCCCCCCATTATCTTCGAAACCTAGGTTGCTAATCAGTTCTTGCTAACCCGCCCACATTTGGTAACCAAGAGCATGGCATCTCGGGATAGGGATGAAGGTGAGGGCATCCAAGTAGACAGCACCATTGTTGGTGGCTTGCAAGGGAAGCCCGTAAAGCTAGGAGATGGTCAGTTTTGCGGGTTTTTAAAATTACGTATATTATTTTTTAAATTGGTTTTTCTTTGATACAACTGGGATAAACTTTCCCTGTTACGGAAAAGAAGACAAAGGGGGAAGCAATTTTTACTAGGCGTAGTATGGCAATGTAACATGTTGCTGTACCATTGATGTTTTTGGCCCTGTGTTTCTGGTAGCCACATTACCAAACTATCTACGCTGTACGTGCCAACATATAAAATGTACAACAAATTTATATTGTTTGATAAATAACCCAAAAAGAATTTTATG
>JAHWFP010031429.1:0-17236 GCA_023313725.1 Lithobius niger
TTCTGCGATTATTTTCTGTGACTCTTTAGCCGCATCTTCTGCGATTATTTTCTATGACTCTTTAGCCGCATCTTCTGCGATTATTTTCTGTGGCTGTTTAGCCGCATCTTCGGCGATTATTTTCTGTGGCTCTTTAGCCGCATCTTCGGCGATTATTTACTGTGGCTCTTCAGTCGCATCTTCTGGATCGTTTTCTGTGGCTTCTCAGCCAGATCTTCTGCTTCACCTTTCTCTGGCACTTTAAGCCACATCTGCATCTCAGTTATCACCTTTTTTTTGTTCCCCATTGACAAGTTTTCTATTGTCAATTTGTGTAGCTCTTCAGCTGTGTTTCATTTTGTTGGCCAAGTAAGGATTTAACTGATGGGTGCAAATAACCAATGCGGTGAGGTGCCCTTCTTTCATATCCTTCCGAATCCCACGGCCGAAGACTAAGGTGTATGTAAATGGGACTTATAAAAACTAATACAAATTTTAAAGTCACCCTATGGTGCGAAATAAATATCCTCGATCAGCCTGCAGCAAAGGCGATATCAAGAATTTTTTTTTTTTTTTGGGGGGGGGGAGATGATTTGTACGTTCCCCTCTCTATCCCGTGCGCCCCTCCCTTCTCGCGGACGGACACAAATTGTCAGAACTGCACAAACGCATCCAAGACCACAATTCTCATATTTTCCCCTAGAAGCAAGTTTCTTCATGCCTGCAAGGAAGTTAACCAAGGCAACCCATAACGCGTACATTTGGTAACCAGTGCAGCTTGTACTTACTTAGTTTTCTGAAAGCCAATATAAGGCTGGTATGAGTAACACTGTCAAGAAGTACAGGTTAGAAAATACCTTCGTTTCGACAAACATAACAACAACATATAAAAATATGATAAAATTGTTTTTATTACGCTTTTATATGTCGTTGTTGTGTTTGCTAAAACGAAGTTATTTTTATACCTGAACTTCTAGACAGTGTTACCCATACCAACGCTATATTGACTTTATTTACACTAAATCGATCAAAGTGTCTTTTATATCTATGAAGAAAAAAATCTCTTGTACTCAGTACTCGGCACTCATTACCCTCTTGCACTCGGCCCTCGGCCACCCACTATCCGATGGCCAAGAAATCAACTCCCAGGCAGAGGCCAGAGATTGGTCTCCTGCGCCACTGGATACAACTGGGAAGTGCTCAGGCATAAAAAAAAAAAAGGTCGAAAACCCGACAGGCAGTTTCCAACCTACACTATAGCGCTCAACGTGATGGGACGCCTCCGCTTTTGAACCTCGAACCACGGACAAACCAGAGTTCCCGCCGTGGCAAATCGGAAAAATAGACGACACCAAGTACCGTTCACCGTAGACGACGGTGTCCAAAGGAGTGTGACTTGGAGTATGGAGTATAGACGTAGTATTATTGTATATAACTCTATGCTGGAGCCTTAATGGGTTAGCTGCAAGGGGCACTGCAGAGAGAAACAGAAGGGCGTCATACTGAAGCAGATGCAGCAAAGAACGTTTTCTTAGACCTAAAACGCGCGATTTTTGTTGTTGGAGAAAACAACGTTATTTTAAGCCTAAGAAATCAGCTCTTCCGTTGTTTTTCCTTCTATTTTTATGTAGTGCACCTTGTAGTTATGCCCTCCAAAACCCATACTGGTGCCAATGTGGTGCCAATATGGCGGCAAATGTCTCTGCTCTATTGTTGTGTTTTTTAATTCACTCATTCTTGATGTTGCAAACCTACTTCTCCTTTCCTATCTTTGAGTTCAGTATATCGCCAGTATACATGGGAACACGGGAACAGATGGGATTTACAACTAACGCGCGATGCATGTTCCATCTCCCATCATCAAAAAAAAGCAAGCCGACCGTGACGTCATTCTCGTGGTCGCGTCCAACAGCAACCGTAAGAGAAAAGCAGAATTGTATGCCATCAATTTATGATAAATAGCTGCAAGATTCAGCTTTAAAATATGAAGGCAATCACAGTTGGTACCCTATTCGATGTCGAGATCATACATGTTTTAAATATGGTGGACGTCTCAATGGTACAAACTACATATTAAAAGCTTCTCCTTCTAACGTAACGTCATTTATGACCTGCCTCTGAGTCGCCGTTCTCAAGGGTAGGTTTTCATAAGCGGAACCCCGGAGCAAACCCAAACACCCTTCTCAATTTCTAAACCTTTATAAAGATTTATCAGGATAAAACATGTACACGAACGTTTGAAGTAACCTGCTTAACTGCATACAATCGTTTTTACGTTCCGGAGTGCTCTTCTGCAATAGAAAAGAGACGATGTAGGTAGGGGTATTCCATCGATTAAAAAATAAACCGGTCTTTCAATATGGCGGCATTTCACTCATAAGAGCATGCGCACAGATGCCCAAACGGCTCTCGCGTGGAACTACGGGGAAATACGTGATTCAGACATAGCATTAAGCGATAGCATGGCTGGAAACGACAGTTGCAAATCCCTACTAACTTTACTCCCATGGTTGGAGTAAAGTAATCTAAACAGCGTCATATGCTACGAAAGTGCCTACAAAGCTTCAGCGTAGGGCTAACCAGTACTGAGTTTTGAGTTCAACGCATCACCGGTGCAACGCCACATTTAGAGACTTTGTCACTACTGCGTTGGCATATAATATTAGGCGGGTTGAACCATCGTGATCTGAGGTTAGTGCTAATGACCTTGCTGTCGACGCGCCATTAAGCCTCAACCCCCCCCCATCGTGATCAACTCACTAAGTACGGCTAAATACAATGTTCCGCTCTAGCATTATTAGTTTAGCCTAGCACATCTTAAAAACTCAAGTCATATTTCCTCAATTTTAGGTATCCCCTTTAGTAAACTAAAAAAAAAATTAACTAATTGATTGACGTAGTTCATTTTAGCTTCCGTACAGCCGAAACAGCTGAGAAGACTATAGCTACGACTTTGTCCGTACGTCGCTTTTTTCAACTCAGGAACTGTACCGTTAGAGACAATTGGTTTACACAATTACATCCAGCGTCGAAAAATTAGGTAAAAGGAATACATAAAAAAAAACCGGCAATATAAAGCGGAAGTGGCCCACAAGTGACCGGAAGTGACCGACAATTGAGCCCATTATCCATGGAACGGTACCAAACGATTTTCACCATTACATTCAGCGTACAAAAATTAGGTAAAAGGAATACATGAAAAAAAAAACCGGAAGTATAAAGCGGAAGTGGCCCACAAGTGACCTGAAGTTTCTGACAAGTAGTCCATGGAACGGTACCAAACGGTTTTCACCTGTTACATTCAGCGTACAAAAATTAGGTAAAAGGAATAAATAAAAAAAATAAAACAACCGGAAGTATAAAGCGGAAGTGGCCCACAAGTGCCCCTCAAGTGAGCCCATTGAATGATACCAGATAGAGATAAACGGTTTCCCTATGACATTCAGCGTCCAAAAATTAGGTGAAAGGAATAAAAACAAACCGGAAGTATGAGGCGGAAATGGACGGAATTGGTCGGCACGTGAGTTCATCATCTATGGAACGGCCCCCGATGAGACAAACGGTTTCCACCATTAGATGCAGCGTCCAAACATAGGTTAACATGTAATTTTTAAAAAACCGGAAGTATAAAGCGGAAGTGGCCTGAAAGTGACGGAATTGTAAAGAAGATCGCTTGCGACTAGGTTGTCACTGTCCCCGCTTGTTTATGGCTAACGTTTATGAGTGGACCCAACGACAACCATTCAAATTGTTGAACCGACTGCGACAAGAGTTTTGTCATAAACTCTTTAAACTGTTGCTGTCCTACCTTGGGGGCCTTAAGGTCCGTATTTATTAATCAGTCGCTGTCAAACATAAGAGGCCAAACGGTTCACGACCAATTAAATGCAACGGTTTGCCTCGGGCAATAACAACGTTTGTAATTAATTTCCTCCAAAATTTTTATGAAACATAATAATCACTACATGCAATAAGTTTCACGCTGCACAGAAAAACAGTATTTTTAAAGTCAGACTACGGAAACAAAAAAAAAAAAACATGTGAAACAGTACCAGCCTAGAAATCTTGGGACCAGTGCCAAAGCAAGCTCAAACAGTCTTGCCTTGGTTAAAGTTAACTAACATAGAGTTTGTTCGTCAATATGGATGGATGACTTAATGACAACAAGATTATAATTTGGAATTGCTATATATGCATATTTCTCAAATTTATTGACCCCTTGCGTTGCAGCGTTTACGACCTAGCCTTAATCAAAAAATCACTATTTTTTTAAAGGCGCGTGGGGGGGGGGGGGGTGGAGGGGGTTGACGTTCAATGGTGCGTCGGCAGCTAGGTCATTAGCGCCAACCGCAGTTAATAGCGCCACCCTCAATCACAGTGCAGTGGTCCGGGTTAAAAGGTAATACTGTAATTTACACTGTCTTGTAAGGGCAATTTTAACTCTTAATAAACAATAATAATAATAAACAATTTTCCATAATTGTGTGGAAGGCTGCCGGAAGGGTTGTGAGGCGCTTACACCTGGCCAGAGTTATAGGGCAGACAAACTTCATGGAGCCTCATTGGCCTCGAAGGTGAGACCCTAGTTTGGTCTCCTGATGACCGCCTGAAGATTCTGTGTATATAACATGTTACGAAAATCCCATGGTACTCGTACCAGCCGTCTCAGAACTAAGGGCATTCCAAACCGGAATAACACGCACCGCCAAGAAATACCTCCTACAGTCCCAATAGTTCCCCTGACTTCTACCAGCTTCCAGGGGTAACCCTTGGTGTGATAGATTCGCGGCACAGGGTCAAAAAAGGGCAGGCCCACAGATACAAGTCCCAGCAGGATCTTACACGTCAAGATAAGGTCAAACCTGAGTCTGCGTAATTCAAGCAATTCAAGACCCGATTTAAAAAGGTCCTCAATATGGTCGAGCCAGAAAGCCAGGAAGCCCTATAGTGAACCTCCTCTCAACAGATTCAATCAAATCAATATCCCTCACAAAATGTGGCGACCAAACAGGCGTGGCATACTCAAGTAGGTGGAATCAAAAACTTTGAACGCCCAAATTTAAATACAAAAAAAAAAACAATGAAAATCCGCTGCATACAGCATTTTATACAATAAAAACAAAGAATTTTAGATTTACCAAATTTAGTATCATTTTTTGCCACCAATTGCCATTGTTAGCAAAGTGTGTTTTCCTACCTTCCACGCAATATCAGAACTTATAATTTGCCCTTATTTTGTTTAATCAAGTGGTTAAATTCAAGTGTTTGATCAAGTGTTTAATCAGCTTGTTTAATCAAGTGTTTTCTTTTTAGGCCTATACACGTTAACACAGGTTGTGGCATTACAAGTTGGCATTTGCATTTGCAGTTTGGTCTCTCCGCCAAGCGGGGATACGAGCTCGAACATTGCGACTGATATAGGGCTTTTAAAAACACGGTCTCTGTGCGTAGTTCCGTTGTAGTCAAAGGGTTAATATGCTCGAAGTATAAAATTTGTGTGAGCGACAATACACAGTACATAAATATATTAAATAATACATACATAAGAAAATAAATAATCTATACATAAGGTGAATTAATAGCACATGCAAACATTTACACATCTCTTGTTTTATTTACACTATTATTTACATTATTATTATTTCCTTCAATCCTACTACCCTTCGTTTATACTTTTCTATTATTTATACCCTTCTACCAAATTAAGTTTTAACATCTTTTTTTTAATTTGCAGATACTTGTGTAATTTGTTAACTTTTTACCTAGATTATTAAATATATTCGGAATGTAATATGCTCTACTTCTTGTTCCATATGAGTTGTTCCATTCAGGATTTTTAAAATTTCATTGAGGTAGTTCTAAGTTCCCATTTTGATTCTTTAGGATGCTTATATATACAACTATAGTAATTATTTGTTATAATGACATGATCACGTAGGTCTTCAAGTTTTAAAATATTATTTTTAGAATAAATTTCTTTAGTGTTTTCACGTTCATTTCCGAAAAGTACTTTTACAAGTTTTACAAGTAATAATAATAATAATAATGATGAATTTATTGAGTTTTCAAGGCTCGAAGTTTTAAATAAAAACTTGTGAGAGCCGCAATACATACAATATTTTATATAATAAATAAATAATACACTTGATACACAATAAACTACACAATATATATAAATTGGTTAATTATGTACAAAAAGAAATTTTTAAATAAAATTATTTCACATTAAAATGCACTGTTTAGTTATTTTAGTACAGCATTTTAATATTTAATATTTATTTCCTATTTACCTAACAGTTCTTTGGAACATTCACCTTCAGTTTTTGTAAGAATTTATGAATACTTGTTTTAATTCGTTTTTCAAAAATCCTTTGCTTTTATAGTTTAATATTTTTGGGTCCAGTTTATTGAAAATGTGTGGTATGTAATAGGGTTTGTTTGTTAATCCGTAAGCATTGTTCCACTCCGGTATTCTATATGTATATATTTTTTTTTTCGTAATCGTTTGCTTTTGTTTTCTTCATAACTTTTATGTGTATTTATGTAGTAATTCTTTATTATTACCACAAAGTTTCGTAGTTCTATAATTTTTTAAATGTTATTTATATAAATGATTTGTTTTTTCACCTTCTTTCCCAAACAATACTTTTACTATCATATTCTGCACTCTTTGCAATCTCAAAATGATATAGTCAGTCGCAAAACCATAAATTTCTATCCCATAACTAAGCAAAACTTTCTATCCATGCATCGTGTAGAATTCGTTTATTCTTAATACTATACAAGTATTTTATATTATATAATTTTTGGATCATTTGACGTAGTTCTGTTATCAATTTTGTTATATGCTGTTTAAAATCCCATTGCGAATCTACATCAATAATAATAAGAATTTATTCTGCATTTTTGTACAAAATCAAGGCACGAAGCATAAAGCTTGTGAATGCAGTGAATATATGACATAGTCTTAGTTTACTGCCTCCTTTCCTCAATGGAATATTTGATATATGGGCAAAATAATTTAGTATAGTGACAAGACCTGTACACACTTTTTTTGTTAATTATTTAACAGCCAATTCTTTACCAATTTTTTTATGTACTCACATTCAGATTAGCTCTACGTTCTCTTGGTAAATCATTCAATGTATTTGGAATAACGAATGAGTTATGTCTTTTTCCGTAAGAGTTTATGCACGATGGAGATTTTAACCAAGCCTTACATCCGTTTCTGCCTTTTCTTAACATTTCATCCGCTTTTTAGGCATTTTTTAGGCCTTTAACACCTTTCTCAGGCTCCGCCACACTAGCAAATGTTGGCACAACATGGTAATTAATGATTTCTGCCTCGATTTCAGTAATGCTCATATTTCTTCTCGTAGCTTACAGCATTCTGCCTTGATTTTAGTATTGCTCAGACCATCTTTGCTTACTAGCACACATCATTCTGCCTCGATTTTAGTAACGCTCACACCTCTTCGTGTTGCAAACAGTTCATTCTGCCTCGATTTTAGCAATACTCGCACCTCTTCTCGTAACTCACAGTTAATTCTGTCTCTATTTTAGTAATAATGCTGACACCTCTTTGTCTAGCACATAGTTCATTCTACCTAGAGTTTAGCAATGCGTCACGCACTTTTGCATAGTACGCAGTTCATTCTGCCTCGATTTTAATAATCTCACAACCATTCGTGTAGCACACATTCTATTCTGCCTCGATTTTAGTAATGCTCACAACTCTTCGAGCTGCACACATTGCAATCTTCCTCGACTTTAGTGATGCTCACATCACTTCGCGTAGCACACTTCATTCTGCCTCGATCTTAGTAATGCTCACACCTCTTCGCGTAGATCACAGTTCATTCTACCGTAAACATCCCTCCACTCACTTGGCTCTTTCACGAACCTTGGTTTTACTAAATCAGGCTCCCCGAGGAATTCCCTAAACCAACGAAATTAATGCTGCAAGATCATTTGTAGTGGCCAATACGCAGGAGGCTTTCTTAGCAATTAATGGTGGGTCGCGGCCTGATGAAGTCCTTATAACCAGAAGAGGGGGTGGAGAGATGGTGACGGTGAGAAAGACCATAGAGAGAATGAGAGTGAAAGACGGTTAAAGACAAGAGGGATAGAACGCTAGAGAGAATGAACGAGGGGGCGGCACTTGCAATTGTGTTTGGGGAGAGGCCACTGTCGGAAATTGTTTGCCAGTTCCCCCAGGACCCCGATCAGACAGATGCAATATAAAGTTCCGTGAACGCTACGTGACGGATAAGTAAATCTACAGTTAGGTCAAGAAGAAAAGGGACCGGGGGGGGGTGGGGGGGGAGGGGGGAGGGGGTGTCGTTTTTGTCAAGTGTCTAAGGAAAGACAGTCAGAAAAGAAGGACAACAAGGATTGCGTGGAAGAGAGAAGAAAGAAGGGAAAACGAAAAGAATGAGGAAGAAGCAGAAGAAATGATGATGAAGAGGGGAACGTAGGAAAGAAAGATTCGTATCGGCGTGATTAGCTTTCACATATTATTTCAGGCTACCCTACACGACGTGAAGTTTTTTTTTTCCCCCACCGTAAATGGAGGGAGAACGGGGCAGAGAGATGAAAAGGAAACGACGACGAAATGACGGGGTGAAAAAAAAAAGAATGTGGAACGGCCTGATGAAAAATGGTCTCCCGCACTAGCGTCGGGGGAGACATCATTAAAGCGTTTTACACGTTTTTTTTACGAGCGCCAGAAAGCATAACCATGAACGTAAGAGGCAAGCAACTCGGCACACAGTCCACCCTGCTAAGACGTAATTGGTACAAATATCATCTGGGAACATCACACTCACGTTTTCACCCCCTCCCTAGTCTGGCCGAATACCGCATATCGTATAGCCCATTGACACCCTTAAAAATGTTACGTGCGATACTCTCAATACATGCAGTGATCATCCATTAGACAACACAGAGGATGCCCCCCCCCCCCCAAGACTTATAGCTGGTGGGTTTTCTTCTGCCACATCTTCTGCGTTTTCACCGCATCCCAGTGTGGCCGAATACCATACCATCTCCTAAAACCCATTGACACCCTTAAAAATGTTACGTGTAACAATCTCAATACTTGCAGGGATCATCCACTAGACAACACAGAGGATGCCCCCCCCCCCAAGACTTATAGCTGGTGGGTTTTCTTCTGCCACATCTTCTACGTTTTCACCGCCAGCAGACTTGCACCGCGAAAGGTGCTAGTCACCCGGGCCCAGGAGGTAGGGGGCCCAAAAGTCGCTTGTTGGGGCCCAAATAAGACAAAATTCGTGACAATTTGGTTGAGGTTGGGAGTCACATTTTCGTCTAACTTCATTTGCTTGTTGAGGAGGGGTCCAACATTTTGTCCTTGCACCCCTCCTTCGAAAAAGCTAGCTGCAGCACTGTTCACCGCTCCCCAGTGTGGCCGAATACCATCTCCTATAACCCACTGACACGCTTAAAAATGTTACTTGTACTTGCAGTGATCATTCACTAGACAACACGGAGGATGCCCCCCCCAAGACTTAAAGCTGGTGAGTTTTCTTCTGCCACCTCTTCTCCGTTTTCACCTCTCCTCATTGTGGCCGAATACCATCTCCTATGACCCATTGACACCCTTAAAAATGTTACGTGTGACAATCTCAAAACTTGCAGTGATCATCCACTAGACAACACAGAGGATGTCCCCCCAAGACTTAAAGCTGGTGAGTTTTCTTCTGCCACATCTTCTGCATTTTCACCCCTCTCCAGTGTGGCCGAATACCATCTCCTATGACCCATTGACACCCTTAAAAATGTTAGTACTCTCAATACTTGGTGAGCTTCCCCTAGACAACACGGAGGCTTCCCCCAGGACTCACAGATGATTAGGTATTTTCAACCGCATCTTCTGTGGTTATTTTAGATGGATCCTCAGCCGCATTTACTTGGGTGCTCAGTGTGGACACCTCCTTTCGCACTCCTTCTCTCTGCTCTGTGTTTAGTATTGTTGACAAAATAAGGCTTTGTTAAACTTTGGCCGGATATAACCAACGTGTCGCTGTGCCCTTCCTTTCTCTTTCTTCCTTCCTTCTGTCTAACATCGATCTACTCTATTTTGGCAAGCAGACAATTGATTGTGAATAATACACCGTACGAATATTTTATACTGAAAAGCGAATACCATCGTCTAGAGCTGACGACAGATCTAAGTGAGAGTTGGCAGCCTAGCACAACGCCTCAGACTACCTCCTCCGTGGTAAAACTCTTCGCATGCGTCATGATGGCGAATACGTGTGTTTAAGCCCAAACCTGACTGACTGCTCGTGGCTGCATTGTGCCGGAGGATGGTGGACCAAAGACGTCACTATTGTTCCATAAAAGCAATGCCAACCCTAAGATTGCAGCATGTTTGACCTTGTAGGCGCGTAGTAACGCATCGCTTCGCACGAAATTGTCTTCTGTCTGGTTAGGGCTTCAGCGTGTGTGGTCGATCAGCCTTTTTTCGTTGTATTCATTAGTGTGTGATTCTGATGTATTGTAGATAGGTTAGGTTATACTAGAAATTCGCTGGGCAGGATGTGCTTTTCATGAGCAAAAGGACATTTAGGTTCGCACAGAAACAATTTTAGGAATAAGGGGTTTGGTTCCCTATTTTTTTTTTAATTATCGGTTCATTCAGAAGCGACCACCTCAACAGGGTGGGGCAGTAAGGAAGGGCCACCCTTGACAATCAAAAGTGGTTAATGATGGGATAATAAAATTTTTCATGGTATATAGGCGAACGGGAGGCCAACTAACCATATGTCGATCACTGACCTTGATGCACATTTTCAAGGTCACTGTGATGCTAACTTTTTAACTTTCAACTTTTTAACCAGTGTAAATTAGAAACTTGCACACATTGACAAGGCATGGGCATTGCAAAAAACGGAACGAAATTCGGTACGCTAGTTTAGGAATTACGGAAATTGCAAGCATCATTCTGTTGTGCTGACCGAGTGGCTTTCCTGTCAAACAGCGAGTGCTAAATAAAATCCCGTGGTCCTCAAAATACGTGAAGCCTGCTTGGAAACAAACAGCAACTGACATACTGATGACTCGACAACAGCTCGACAAAATCTGCTACATTACACGTATAGGCAGAATGGTGCTGCATATCATGCAAGGTGGCATAATTTAGTCACAGTTGTCATCTAGAAAATAAAAGTAAAGTTGTCCGTCCATCAGGTTAACATTTTTGATTTTGTTTCAAAGCTGATTACGGTTACTGAATTATGCCAAATCGCGGATGCTGTCAATACCATCATTACCTACCAATAAAATGCGTGGTGTACGAATCACCCTGACAGATCTGTTTGACAGGAAAGCCTCTCGACCAGCACAACCGAATGATGCTTGTAATTTCCCTAATTCCTAAACTAATGTACCGAATTTCGTTCCGTTTTTTGCAATGGCCATGCCTTGTCAATGTCTACAAGTTTCTAATTTACAGTGGGGGTTCTACGAAGCAATGGTTAAAAAGTTAGCATCACGATGACCTTGAAATTGTACATCAAGGACAGTGATCGACATATGGTTAGTTGGGCCCCCCCCCCCGGTCACCTACATACCATGCAAAGTTTCATTAACCTAACATTAACCATCTTTGATTGCGAAGGGTGGACCTTCCTTTCTGCCCCACCTTGTATATTCGGTAATTATATAAATCAAAGCTTTACTCGTTGTTGAATAGTCACCGGCAAACAAACCACAGATCTATACAGAATATCTCACTTAGAGAAAGCGATTTGTTTTTTTTTTCTATTTACGTCCATACTAGGGCTTCACCTTCGAAGTTTTACGGAAACACGAAGCTGCTTCTGGGCAGGATTCGGGGCTCGACGTTTAACTTCGTTTAAGAGGGGCATACGAACCACGTTTAAGCCTACTTAATACTAAATGTCAATGCTGAAGCAAAAGAATTGCAAGATGGATGACCAAATGCGATGGGGGCTAGTATTGCTACGGCAAATAGAAGAAAACGTCGTAAACATCGTAAAAGCAAACATCGTAAATCGAAAGTCGAAATTGTAGATCGAAACCGAAATCGAAATGGAAATCAAAACTGTAAATCGAAATGACTTTGGAGAATTGTTTTGCGGGAAAAATAAATTCACACACCGAACACGACTCGTGCTTTTAAGAAATCAATAGGTTGGGCTTTTTAGCACTCAACTTATTTCCAGCAACTTAAATCTGGAACGGATTTACCTGCTAAAAAAAGCACAAATTATCTATTTCATAGAATCACTTGTGGTATTATGGCTGGCAATTCCTTCAGCATTCTGTGTCAATGCTTCCCATTCCCGGCCAAAATGAGCAGACCCGAACATGTTGTATTAACGTATGTTAAAATAAATATTTTCAAACTAGAATATTTAACCATTTCCCTCGTTTAATATGCAATAGGTCTAAATGAATATTCTGTGAAAACACGAATTCAGTTTTCAAAATTTAATAATTTGTTTTTGTAACATACAAATTTCAAGGGAGACCATTTTAAGAAACAAGATGGATAGAAGAGGAAAAACAGGTTAAGTTACTTGCTTACACATGGAAATCCTGCGAAAAAGCACTGCAGTCAAGTTAGGCAAGTAAATCAGTCCAAAAGTGCGCTCGTTCCTTAAGAATCACGATATTTCGTGGATGGTTGCACATCGTCATCAGGTGGGAAATTTCGGATTAGAAGCCACGTGCAAATTTAGCAAAAATACACTCATATCAAGTTGATACCACTCACTCAAGAAAAATAAATTTTAATTAGATTTCCACGAGGTATCTATCTGAGCAGAACGTCTTCCACGTGTTAACGGTGAGGTACCAACGTTAAGACGTCGTGGTTCCTGTGATATTTTCGCCCTTTTGGGGTGATTACTTGCGTGATTCACTGCAGTTGTTGATTTTTAAGTAACCAAGGTTAGGTCGCAGCATTAGTCATGTTGATATCAGACGCTCAAGAAAAATTTTAAATTTTAAACAAAGTGCCTGATGTCAACATGAGTTCAGTGTATCGTTTTGTATGGTTACTTGGCCTCTGAGCCGAAATTTCCCACTTTTGCAGCATTCTCGAAACGGCGTGATTCACGTGATATTTACGATTTCTTTATGCTGATTTACCTGCATGACTTACTGACTGCTTGATTTTTATTTAACTAATGATTAGCCACAGCGGTTAGCCATGTTGGTATCATACACTGAAGAAACATTTTTAATTTTAAATAGCGTGTTTGATATCAACATGACTTGATTGTATTGTTTTATATTTGTACGTGGCCTGTAGAGCCGATATTTTCCACTTAATACCGGTGTGCAAACCGTCCACGAAATGTCGTGGTTCCTGGTATAATTTGCGCCCTTTTAGGATGATATACTTGCACGATTTACTTCAATGTTTGATTTTTATTTAAGAAAAGGTTAACAGCATGCAGTTAGGTCGTATTGATATATCAGACGCTCAAGAATAAATTTAAATTTTAAATAGAATGTCTGATCAACATGACTACGGTGTATCTGTCATATATTTTCACGCCCCCACTGAGCCGAAATTTCCTACTGACAACGGGATGCAACTTTTCCCGAAACATTTTGGTCCCTGTGATATTTGCACCCGTTTGGGCCGCTCATTTACTTGCATGACTTACTGAATGCTTGATTTTTTTTTTTATTTAACTAAGGATTAGCCGCACGAGTTAGTCACGTTGTTATCATCCACTCAATACAAATCTAAAATTTTAAATAGTGTGAATGGTATCACATGACTTGAATGTATTGTTTTATATTTGTACGAGGACTCGTTGCTGAATTTTCCCACTTGATAATGGTGTGCAATCAGCCACAAAACGTCTATTGTGTGCGCAGAGTACCTTGAGTCCTGCAGGTATTTTATGAGCGGCTACGTCTTCCTGGAGGGAGCGGCTTTAATCGACGGCCGCCATTGTTTTTGTAACCATCTAGGATATCAACAAGGCACTCTTGCTACCAAAAATATACAATCGATTATCTGTGTTCGTTTTGGGGCGAACTCAAGATAGGCCACGGACACTACAGGTGCCTGTATTTATGCCCTTTTGGGTTGATTAATTGCATAGCTTACTGACTGCTTGATTTTTATTTAATCAAGGGTAGCCGCAGCCGTATAGTGACGTTGATATCAGACATTCCAAGAAAAATTAAAAATTGTACCAAATAGAATGACTGAAATTAACACGACTTGAGCGTATTGTTGTGTATTTGTACCTGGCATCTGAGCAGAAATTTCCCTACTTGATCACCGTCAAGTGTAACCGTATTGGTTCCTGCGTGATACTTACTTTTAGGCTTTTATTTTTCATAGCAAACCGTTAGTAGTTGAACATACAGTGAATGAGAAGCAAGTCTGAATTATGTGAGTCCTTCCGTATTGCGGTCCCAGTCAAAGATGGATTCACAAATCGCCAGCCGTCATAATACGAGTCTGCAGGTTTTGTTGCCAGCGGATGGCTGAGGAATGAGTATTGTTTTATGGCTTCTCCCACACAGCTTTATAGTGGTATCACATCCTGAGCGCAATTACACCTTTTAGCCTTCCGAAAGGCGACACTCCAATTGAAATATACTTGCTTAAGCGTTGCAGATTTTTGTCCGACTTCAGCGGGGATGGCATGCTTCAGTCAATTCACCTGCACATTCACCTGCGACTTTTAAAACAAGGCCAAAGGGCAACCTTTTGTTGGGTGCTAGATCACGTCGGGATTCCAAGCAATGAGCAGGCTAACATGGCTGCCCAGGCCACAAATAACCAACGTGTTGACGTGCTCTTCCCTTCACGTCCATCCTTCCTTCTTTTTCTATAATTAACATGCTGTCATCTTCAAACGTTACAATTTAGGCAGACCCTAAAAAAGTCAAACTTATTTTATACTTGTTTTGCCTATTCAGTCAGTTTACAGGTGGGGAGGCCCTGCACAAATTACGTTCTGCTTTTTCTGAATAGCACAACTTTCTATTCAATTCATTTCCGCTCGTAGCTGTCCCCCCCCCCCCATCCTCAACCTCCACCCACACCGCATGTTGAAACCCAGCAAAATCAACAACAGGTGGTCTGGGGTTGCCAAGAAAGCCGGATGCTTCTTCATTTGTAGAGGCGTGCATTCATCACGCTCACGTCAGCGCTAATTATTACGATGGAACACCAACGTCCGTCCGCCCGTCTGTCCGTCCCTCGTCCGTCCGTCCGTCCGCCGAACAACCAACAAACGAGTCTACCGTCCCCCTGGAGGCGAGATGAGTCCCTCTGTATATTCATTTCTAATCAATAATTATGATCTTTAACAGTCATTTCCTGCGTGAGCACAAACATGTTGGGGCAGTATTTTCCCGCCGCTGTTGCATTAACGGCCCAATAGCGAACGAGCGATCGCCAGTGGTTAGCGCCGCTTAAAATCAGAAACCGTTGTGGCAATCGATGCCACATTGAACAATGAGGTGCAACCTAACCTACTGTGATTGCTTGTTTTTTTCTTTCTTCAAATACGATTAAAAAATCGTAAATACGAAAAAAATACGGAAATAATAAAAATATTTGTTGCGATAGCAAAGGGTCTGGCAAGGACTGGGAAGTCACTGACAGCCAGCCTCAATTGCATGTAAATACAGTGTACAATATACGGCCAAGGAATGGATGATGGTAAGAGGTTTGGGGACACGAATGCCTTACCACCAAGGTTAGACCTGCCAGGGACTCAAAGGCCCCCGATGGCATCGCCAAACGTGCAGGACATGGGAAGGGTGTGAAAATGTTAAAAGGCCCAAAATGATGCTGTACAATTAAAAAGTAAAATTGCAATGCTAAAAAATTTAAAAGTATGCTAGGGTGAATAATAAAATCATCGTGGACTACAGAAATCGCACAAGCAGCCCCCCCCCCCCCCACCAGCCCACACTCAAGAGGCCCGCTCGACGTTAAACATGTTCTCATAATTATTAAAAGTTTTACCAGAAATGTTTAAAATGCGTACGCTTCTGGGGTGTCTGTAATGTAACTGTTACGTTTCCTGGCTCCAAGCCATTTAATTCAACGTTGCAAAATTTTATTCTGCCCAAGCAATGATAAATGGCATCAATTTTCCATCACGCACGTAAACGGTCGTTGAGCCAGGCGGCGAGACACATGATTTCTACCCCAGTCGGCCTTGGCTTGAAGAAGCCATCCTCTTCCCCAGTTCAAGTGATATCAATGCAGCTCCACACGACATTGTTGCACACCTGAACTAAATGTATAGCGTGAATGATATTATTCGCACCTATTTATTAGTTCAACACCAAAATACTGTATTGCAACCCCATGCGCACATTCGTTGAATGACTGGTAATAAAAAAAATAACCCGGTGTGTTCGACAAAGTGTCCGTGATAATAAAACCGCATGTTCCATCTCTCGTTCCATGTGTTGTGGCCCCATGCAGTTGTCCCAAAAGTAGTCGCAAGACATGGAACGAGAGATGGAACATGCGGTTTTATTATCGCGGACACTTTGTCGAACCCACCGGGCTCTCCTTTTTTACTAGTCATTCCAAGAATGGCCGCATGGGGTTGCAACACAAGGAACGAGATAGACATGTGGTTTAATTATCACGGACACTCCGTTGAACCCACCGGGCTCTCCTTTTTTGCTAGTCATTTCACGATTGGCTACATGGGGTTGCAACATAAGGAACGAGATACAATATCTGGTTTTATTATCACGGACATTCCGTCGAACCTACCGGGCTCTCCTTTTTCTAGTCATTCCACGATTGGCCACATGTATTGCAACACAAGGAACGAGATACAACATGCGGTTTTATTATCAAACCCTCAAACACTCCGTCAAACCTACCGGGCTCTCCTTTTTACTACCAGACAAAAGGGAAACTTTGAATGTGATTGCGTGATGGATTTTTCGCCATCCGTCCATGAGCGACCCCGCAAGCACCAATTAAATCTTTTCAACGATCGTGAACAGAATCCAGAGGGAAGCGTTCTTCCCTTATAATATAGGTAAATAATAAGACATACTTTGTGTACTTTGACTAGGAGCGGACCACCATAACATGGGCCAGGAGGAAAAGCTAGTTCTATGGCCCAAAGAGTCAATAGTGACGAAATACTCTCTTTGCGCCGGGTACAAAAAACTTTTATTTTCGTAAATTTCTGTGATGGCACAAACCTCTTGACACAAATACTTTTTTTTAGGGGGGGGGGGGGGGGGGGTT
>JAHWFP010031439.1:0-14014 GCA_023313725.1 Lithobius niger
AGGCTATCAACCCGGTTTGCGGATCGTTACAAGACTGCATTCCTGACGGTACAGACACTTACATAGCATGCTGTGGGACCGTGTTTTGGTTAGCATGCTGACTATTTTGATTTCTGCTCTGTTGCCGGTTGTAATGCTGTTGATACCCAGTTGTTATTTTGGTTATTTATCAAACCACCACCATTGCTATTTTGCTGCCAAAATTTATGTTACCTTAAAATGTGTAGCATCACATCATGCATTACCCCCCCCCCCCTCCCCCAAAAAAATTCACGACTACCTCTCCCAATTTACCTATTTCGAAACTTCCTCGCCCGCCTCTGCCTAAATTTTATTTTACTCACAGAGGATCTGTGTTTCCTTTACGTTCATTTGCTTGCCTAACTACCTGTAAATTTTCTTTCCTGGTTTTACACTTTCGTTTTATATGTCCAATTCCTAGGCATCTAAAGCAGACCCTTTCCTCAGTCCGACTTGGACGCGCCACGCTAACTGTGGCCTCATTTAATGCTGATTTATTTAACTTTATTTTCTTAAAACTCTTCTTCAGTTTTTCCAACTTATTCATCATAATGCCTAAAGCAAGGTTATTAGTGTCACTGTCTGAAGTTTGTTTACTTACTGCAGCTTCGGCTAGCTTAGTGGAAGCTTTCTTACTCCTAACCTCTTATATCCTTGCAGAAAAGAACGTTTTTTAATTGCTTCGTTACACATTTGTTTGAATGACGTAGCATTTGCTGATGTTATATGCCCTTCAAGTTCCGGTGGCATAGCGAGAACTCCAAGACACCCTCCAAATTGCTGCTGCCATAGCTTCTAATCTTCCTGAAAAAAGTTCGATCGTTTCCCCATCTTCCATACCCGTTGTGTAAAATTTATTCATAGTGATGGTTTTTCCTGCTGACCCAAAACGATCCACCAAAACTTCCTTAAATTCATCCCAATTAGTCAAACGTGCCGTTTGAGGATTCATTGCTAAAAATTTTGCCACCTGACCTGTGCATTTACTACATGCAACTGAGATAATTTCTCTGTTTTTAATACTTGGATCCAAAGTCCTTAAATTTTCGCACATCATGGAAAAAGTGAAAACATCGAGATTTTCCTCTCCTGAAAATGCTGCGATTGCCTTTTTAGATTGTCTGACTTCCTCCCACAGCCTTGATTTTTCAGATCTATCCCCAGAACGATGTTCCCTGAATGATTCAGTCAATTCCCGAACCACATCAATCTGATTTTCATTACTGGCCCTCAAACAAGCTGGAACAGTTTGTGACAAAATATTCTGGATTAAGTTTTCATTAATACTCCATTCGTTTCTCGAGGCACGGTATCCATAACAATATTTCTGACATCTTCTACATTTAATGGTGGGTCTCGAGGAACGGATGTTGTTTTTGATCCCAATCTATTATTCATATAATCCCTTGTTATCCTACCCAGGCGAGAAAAACGTATTTTACGTCACTCCTGTTTCCATTATCGCCTGTTTCGCTACGAACCGGTGAACGAGAACGTTCCCGGTCCAAAACAGGTGGAGGAGTACTGTCTCTGCCCTGATCACCGTCAGAATAGTCTGAGTCTGATTCAATAATTGCTCAACGCGTAATGCGCTTTGGAGTACTGGTAGTTACCTGACTTATGTTTACAAAGTCATCCCTATTTAATGGGCGTTTAATCGTTCTTCCCCTAGAAGAACGCTTAACCGCAACCATGGCCCATGGCTTCTACCTCTTGGCATGATAATCGTTTACTTTAAAAAAATGTAATAATATTGGAACAAAAGAAAATTTCCAGAACTACTACACCAGTTTCACTTTTAATCTGCTATTGCTATTTCGTTATTTGTTATTACTAACACACCAATCTAATGATTTTTCCTTACTCTCTAAAAAAAAATACTTCATCTCAATCCAATTTCTATCCGATTTAACTCCAATTACCCCACACTAACCATTTTAAATTCCCAATCTTATAAGCCAATTTTTTTTACGCAACTTCCAATAATCATGCCAACAGCTAGCTACCGTCAACAATAACCGTTTAACCTGGACACTCGCAATAATATTTCAATAATCACTCTCACTGCGCAGTAATCAAACAATATACAAAACACTCAATCAAATCAGAAAATCACACACAATGTCTCGGAAATCATAATCAATTCAAAAGAGTAAAAGCAGTACTATAATTCGAGTTATTAACCCGTAATAAAAAGAAATCCACCAATCCAATAATCAGTCTGACCACAAATCAATTAATCATAAAACACTTTCGCTATTTCCCTGTATGTATAGCACACACAAAAAAATAAAACTCCACCACAGTGTTGACTTCAAGCAATCAGAAAATCCAAATATTTCACTAAAGCCAATTTTATCGCCAAATCACAAATTATCAGCACTATTAAAACAGTCCACCAAAATTCCATACTTCAAAAAATAATTTCCGAATTTAATTAACGAATTTACCCGAGCAAAAATATTTGTATAATGAATAGCTTTAAGCTAGGCGTGAATCACTTCTGAAAACCACTGTTTTTCAGAATATTATTTGGCTTATATTTATTTTGGCTAAACCCACTTAAATTGTCAAGATGGATGTAAACACTTTGTAAATGAAAGCACTATTAAAATATAAAGGCCAAAGACACCAAATAATTATTTATCCGTTTTATTCAGCTAAAGCACAGTCTGCAATCTCAATTCAGAACTGGTCAATTACGTTAATTTAAAATAGACCCTTTTAGCAAGATTGCCTATGCGCTAATAACAATAAGACTGAAGTCAACACACATTCATATTGCTAAACCATCAATTATTATTCCTAATAATTGCTGCTTAATACAACAATATGTCAACACTATACTTGATTATGCTTCGCTAAGGTAATATACTGTTAGCATTCAAATACTACTCTACAATACTACAATATCAACTTAGCTGAGATCCGTATAGCCTATGCGGCTTCGACCGTCAGATTCCCGGCACTACAACAACTCTGGCGCACTTTCACGAGCCAAGACAGGAGGCGTAGATCGTAGCACACAAAGCTGATGAGCTCACACAGGTAACAACTCCTTTCACTTAAGCCCTTTCCCTTTTTATAACCTCTGTTTACATTCCATCGGTTAATAGACCCATTACTTACTTTCTTCTATCTGTCTTGTCTACCGCCCGTAATTACCCCTCCACTTATAATAATTACACCTATTAGGATCACCTGTCAACTCTGCTCTACTTTCCAAGATTGCTAGCTCAGATATGTCACTCACTTTGCGCATCCTGTAACTATCTAAAGTGGTTTGTTGGCAAGCGGTACAAAGGATTACCCTCCTATTATTCGTGTTGACCTCAAATCTTAATTGCTTAACCTTGTACTGGCGCCGATGTTCTGAGCCTGGCTTCTCTTACTAGTTTCGTCTTTATGTTTTCAGTTTATACTTTTAATAATTATTGTGCTATCTCATGCACTGATTTGATTTATAACAGCAATTATGAATGGCTTGCATAATGAATGCAGCCTGATATCTTTATGTAATATTTCATATGAATATTAACTTATGCTAATATAATACCATTCCAATATCCCCTTCTATTCAGAAGCTAAGTATATCTTTTAGGAATTCTTTGCTTCCCTATATTTTTTTCCATTCTAAATCAAAACCCATCACATAATACTTGTCCCAACCACCGCAGCTTTTGATTAAATTTGCCTAAAAAGCTGGCGTCAAAAACCTCCCCTAATAAGAAACTGGGGTAAAACTGTCCACACATGATTCGAACGCATTCTTATGTGATGTTCAATTTAAATTTAATGCCCAAGTTATACCGCAAAGCCCATAGTCCCAGACTAATCTACTCAGAACATATGTCGACAAATACTTAAAATGATTTTTCATTCTTGTCATACTCTTAACTCACAACAATTTTCACATCAATGATCATTCCTAATTTCAATTTTACATTCCTCAACATTGTTGATATTCATGCAGTATACAATTTGAAAACATTTTCTTATCAAACAAAAATTTTCAACCATTCACTTACAGCCAGTTTATGACAAAATATCAATTTGTATTCGTCCTTAATCATCATATTCGTCACAATTTAGTAATATCATTCATTTTACTTCATGCAACATTTTCATGCAAATCAGTTTACTTTCCTATACAATTTGTATACTTTCTTATGATATATAACTATTTCTATTTATTTCATACTCTTCATTTTATTTATCCCCTTCTCAATTTATTGATACCCTAATTTAAAATGACATGCAAAATCTATCCAGTTATTTCCTGGAGAGAAAAAATCAAAATAAAACAAAATACAGAATAACAGCAATTTTACATTCATTTGCGTCATTTTTGGATTTCTTCTCTTGTATTCAAGTGTAAGCTTGCTGCATTTGTTCTTTGGACGTGAAAATTCGGCCATCCTGACCAAATTTAGGAATACTTTTGTACTTTTCGTGCGTGTTTTTGTCCTGCCATGCAAGGAATACAAAAAGGAAAACAATAATGAAACCTTTTTATCGAACACTTCTGATTCACCTTGATTTTTCGTTTCGTGCCAAGTTGTTTTTGCGTGTTTTCGATATTTTGATTATTTTCATTACTTTTGGAAAATATATCCCTGTTGAACTCCAAATCATATCCAACTTTTACTTCTTTTCTGTTTTCCCACTTCCAAAATTCATCATTAACTTTCAATCTTTTCCATATCACAATTTCAATTTCTTTCTCAACATTTTACCCATTCTGTGCATGTTTAATTACTTCCAAACATCAACCTGATTCCAACATTTTCTTTCTCTATTTTCCTTTTATGCATTTAACTTTTATTAGCACACAAAACGCCAAAGCACAAAAGAATAAACCAAATCCGTTTCCTGAAAGAAAACTTTGAAACCCCATCATCTTTCCAATTTACATTTTAAATCCAATTTTATCAAAATTTAAATTGTAATTCATTCAACATTCATAAATAATTTACAACAATTTTCATGTGCAAGATTTTCAGATTTCGACTAGCCAAACTTTTTTTCCCATGCATTACGTTTGTCGATTCTCATTTAATCTGCAAAACAACCAATTCTAAAAATGTCACACTCCAATCAATTTATAATGTACCTTTACTAGTTCACCAAGCTTCAATCGTTCCAAAAGTGTCATTCATTACTTTTTTCCCATTTTCGTTAAGGTCTAATTCTTATTAAAATTTAACTACAAAGTTTTACCATTCACACCAATTTGCAACACTTTGCTTTTACAGATTATCAAACTTCCATGGTTCCTATTTTCCATGCATTACAATTATTAATTCTCGTTTAAATCCACTTCATCAAATAGCAGAAATTCAACAGTTCTAATCAATTACCACAATTGTACTATGTTCCCAAGTTTGAAACAATCTCAAATTTTCATGCAGTACTTTTTTTCTTAATTTTCATTCAAATCCATCAAAATCTAACTTAGAAAATTCTTAACCAGCTAATCGATTCGTAAAAGTTTCACAATATTTTTGAATTTCGATCAATCTCAAGTTTTCATACATTACATTTTCCAAATTTTCATTTCATTTCATTCCAAACCCCCAGTCTTATTTGACTCACATTTACAAACATTAAAATCATTTCAATATAAAAATTTCTTCTTAATAATTTTCCTCATATTCTGTAATGGCTAACAACAATTTTATGTTTCTTTTTTTTTTAATTTCAAAATTTCAAAACGTAATTTCAAATTTCCTGAAAATAAAATTCGATTTTGACGATCAGTATCGATTGAGAACTAATTAAATTCTCTTTTCCATATATAAGACTCAAATTTCTAGAATTGTCCACACTTCTCGACATGAATTTACATAAAAGGAAACTTTTAAAAAGATACATTCATTTTCTGTGACAGTAATCTATAACTTCATGTTACATTTCCAACATTTTATAACTTTCGATTTCAAAACGTTTATCGAATTATCTGGAAAAAAAAATTTCAGCATCACGAAAAATCAGCAATTTCCGAAAATAATCAAATTTTAAATTCCGATTTGTCTTCCGTTTGCGTTTCTTTCCTTGGTATTTCAAGCTTTCTATTTCAAATCATCCTTAGTCGAGAGTCAGGCCAACCCTGACCAAATTAAAATCACCTTTCCGTGTTTTACCATGAGCCAGCTGTGTCTCTATAAAACAACAATAAGACAACAATGTATTTTCTGCAATTGTCCACATAATTCGTCATGAACTCTCGTTTTGTGCCATTTCGTTTCTGATTTATTCGTATTATTTTAGTTTCTGATCACTCCAACATTTTTCGAAAAATCACCTTCTCGTTTCTGATCCCTGTTACTTCCAGACAAGTTATTTTTGTTTTATTCGCCTTTTCGAGTAAGTAAATCATTCAAAATCAATTTCAGCATCTTTTTATGCTCAGTTTCGATATAACTTCAGGATTTTTTTTTTCATGTCTTCTTTCAAATTACTCTTACACATTATCTTTAATTCTTTCAGACAAGTTTTATCAACTGTTTATCAACTTTTATCCAAATATTCATTTAATTTTCAATTTCATCTTCGCTACGATTAGCTTCGCTACGTTTGGCACAACACCGAAAATTCAGGAGGATTTATTAGTTATCAATTTCAAGTTCAAAGTGTTAGTTCAGTGTTCCTTTCCCAGGGAACCCTCAATGTCGCCTTTAACCTTCCACGGTTTGTCCCCTGCCCTACCATTAAGGGCCTGGGACGGCGATCCTACGACGTAAACCACCAGATATCTGGGGAATTTCCGACGACCCATTTTGCATGGTTCGTAAGAAGGGTGGTTTCCTACATTTTTCGCCAATCAATTTCACGACTGTTCGATCTTTGGTTAGTCCCATAGATAGAACGGCGAATCTAGACCTATCAATTTTCAACCCTCCAACTCTATTCAGCTACTCTAAGCATGTTACGTGACAGAGAAGGAGAGAAGATAGATCTAGAGAATTCCTTTAATGTTTTACGATGGTCCTTAATACTTTAGTACACATGCCAGTAATTTTTATAAAGAAGAAAAGAAAATCATCATGCCACAATCAATGTTAGTTGTTCTACTCTTATCCCAGGGCTGCGAATGACGCCAATTTCCAACAACCATTAGGTCTTAACTTTTTCAAATTTAAATTCCAGGACCCTAACTTCATAGGGAAACAACCTGCCCTTCATTTTAAATCATCCAGCTTTTCCAAAACGTGCATTGAACTTCCCGTACCCCACCTTCATAGAGAAACAACCTGGTATATATCTTTAAATGAACTTCCAGGACCCTAACTTCATAGAGAAACAACCTGGTATATATCTTTAAATGAACTTCCAGGACCCCAACTTCATAGGGAAACTACCCGGTATCTACTTTTAAATGAACTTCCAGGACCCCACCTTCATAGGGAAACAACCTGGTATCTATTTTTTTTTCGACTTGTCCACTTTTCCACTATCACATCGGAGTGGGGAAGGGGGGGGGGGAGAAATTGTGGCCCCATGCAACCTTTCCGTTTATCAGAAAGTTTTGTGTAGCTTATCGACTACTTATCTTTTAAATTTGCCTTGTTCCTTCCATTTGTCTCAGTTTTCCCTCGGATTTCCACTCTCTTCATCTCTTCCACTTCACAATTGACTCCAATTCTTTATTCTACTCCTGCAACATACAATCAAGGGAAGAAGAAGCATTACATCTGCTCTGATATTGACGTCGACAGGTCAATTCACTTCTATTAAACACATAATCTTCCAACAAGCATGTAACATTTTCTTTAAAAAAAATTCCCATTTTTAGTGTTGTCCAGTGTTTCATATTTTTATTAAATGTGTGTAGATTTGTATCTCTTGCTGCAATATTTTTTTAGCAAGGAGTTTTAAGTTAGTTTGAAATATGTTTACTGATGAAAATTCCATCTCAGTTGACGTATTTTTGTTTTGTTAAGTTGTGATGTTGGGGTGAGAACGAGAGCACAAATGTGCCCCAAGGATCCCGCTACTCACCCCTGGTATCCTTCAGCAATACCGTCACCCTGCTCTGTGAACTGCTTGGTTTACGGCAGCTAAAGGGATAAATGTAACAACAACAAAAAAACCTAATCTATATTTTTAATAATAGGTGCATGAATTAAGCTTTTCTCATACTCCTTCCGAAAACCTTTACTGTCGGGTTTCAATTTACTTTGACTCGACCAAAAGAACTTACTTTAACTCTCTATTTCCAAAAGAACTGTATTTTAATGGCATTACAACATGCTTCCAATTTCCGCGCTAGTTATTCTTTTGCATGATATTAGTTAACAGCAAGTAATAAGAAAAGAAAATAACGAAATTTGAAATCCACTAGGAGAATTTAATCCTTACATTGGTACCTTAGTTTGTTTTAACTTAACCTCGTAACGTCTGCACCTAGGTCTATATAAAAAATTAACTTTCCCTTTCTATTTCCTGTTTCGAACCATAAAACGTTCATTTAACTGGTTTAATGTCTCAAAGCATGCAATTGAATGTTGCTTTGTAAAATCAAGTGACTCGTAACGAAATTGCATGTGTTAATTCAACTTCTGTGCCTATAACCTCCTGCAATGGTACAATGCTTTTAACCAATTGTTAATTTTAATTGCATTCTTGTATGGGGAGGGGGAGGGGTGGGGGAATAATGCCACATTGGATTGATTTTTAGTTAATTTTCCTAGTACCGTAACCCAGTACTATCTAATTGATACTAACAAAAATCATTTTATTCTCTTATAAGTTTCAGCCAATTCTTGACTGAATGTCAACCATGTTTCCCAAAATCCGGGCATCACTCCGCCACAACCTCCTTGTCATATGAAACAGTCATGATATTTTGCAAGATGTATACAGATTTTAAGAATAACAACCAAAACAATAAAAAATGAATTCTTTATAATGTCTCTGATCTGCTGATGGGATAGAGGGATCTGATCCCTAAATAAGATCAGAACGTACTTTTTAGATTTAAGACTGGAATGAATAAAATTCACCACCTATCCAATGATCACTGATTGAAATTTGTTTATCATGTCATTGATCCATTTTCCATCCTCCCAGATGTAGGCTGTACCTCAGGCAGAACTGCATTCCTGTTATTATTTCCAAATAATACTGGTTTCTAATATCAGAGATACGAATTTAAGATCCATGTGCCTTTAAATTTCAATTCGTCCATCTGTAATCTGTTTCCGAACCATCAAGATATACATGCAAAACTACGGAACCTGAATTTTGTATTAATATCCCTCTTATAGGCTCAATTAGTGTTTACTCTAGTCAGGGAGCCTCAAACTTCCGAGATTTTGAACTGTTTTCGAATTGTAATGCTTTACATTTGAGTATGCTATCCTTCAGGAAGTACCCAAAAAAATCTTCTTCATAATTTTAGTCAAACGAGATCTTTGAATAAAAATAATAAAATCTATTCAAGTGCCATAAGGCCTATCTGCCCTGCTCTGATCCCAACCTGTTAATGTGAAGAAGGGAGTGGGGTTATGAATCATTCACAACCAACTGAATAAGATTCAAAATTCTTGGTTGATTCCAAATCGTACTATCAACCATCATACGATTACTGAGTTCAGTCATCATGATAACTCAAGGTGAAAACTCATCAAAATTATAGGGTATAAGTCATTCTATCCTTCCCCTCTTCTCGATCCTACAATTAAAGATGGGGGTTGGGGGGGGGAAGATTTCTGATAACCTCGCCCGGAATCTCTTTTATTTAATTCGTTAAACAAAAAATGTCAAAATCCAGAATTACATTTTCCTGCAACCGGCCTTCCCTTCGTTGGAATACGAGGGGAGGGGGGATTTTCCCGCAACAACAAAATTTTCAATAATTCCTGAAATCCAAACACCAACATGACTGTGTGATACGCACTTCTCCAAAAATTCCTGCTGAACTTACATTAACGTTACTCTCTGACTTATCTTTAAAAAAAAAATCGTGAACTGTGATTTCGCCCTAATTTTGATTCGATATAGTTAATTTTCGTCCCGGCCTGATAATTAAGGCCTAAAATCCGAATTTAAACTTGAACTCAATTACCAAAATCCCGACCCTTCGGCATATTATTATTATTATTTTTTTTTTATTAACAGAGGTCCAAAGATTCGTTTAACTGACAATCCAAATTTTGACAAATTGTCTCCAATTTTCATACATAAGGTTTCAGAAGATTGAATCATATATTTATTAAAATGAAATAATAAAATCTGTTATTTTTGTTATTGATTTTATGTTACAAGTTCTCTCTCCAATTTGAGCAAGAATTCCAATTAAACAAAACAACAACAAGAATGTGGTTTTCTTCCCAATTCCGAATCCTTGGATTTTTATTTATTACTTATTAATAGAGGTCCAAGGATTCGAATCTATAACAATTCGTCTTAATTAAATCTAAGCCGAATTCCGTAATTACATTATGTAAAATGCCTAGCCAATTGTCTAAACACTTTTCCCATTACAATTATAGTCTCTAATGTTTGCTCCAAATTTGGTTTATTAAAAAAATTAACAATGGAAATGGTCCAAATGGGGGCAACGGAGCCAGGCCAAGCAACCTATAGGGCTCCACTACCGTTGACCAGACTGCCACTCGTGCAGGAAAACCATGAAATTTCAAAACGAAGAAAATCCAACCTTCCCCTTATTAAACGGTCAGTTCTTGTTTAATTATGATTGTATGTTGAAATGAAGGAAAAATATATTTTTGTAAATTTCATATTTTAATGCTGACTGCTTCCATGTCTCCCTTTTAATCTCGCATTTATGTACACCATGCAACGTGTATCACTACAGAACACCGTGTCTCTCCCAACTCAACAAATTGGCCTGCTGGCCTATAGTTAAAATACCGTGCATTCATTCCCGTTGCTAAGTAACGTTTTGCATTCACAAAATTCAGAAAGCCACATGGTACCGGAATTTGAATGCGTGGATTGTCTTTTAACGGCGGCCACGTTTCCCAATACTTCTGCATATAAATTATTATTATTATTATTATTTTTATTAATATCAACAAATACTCAGCGAAAGCTAGAAGCTTATAGCTGGGGAACCAAATTTGAGGCATAGAAAAATATCCAGTTTATACATTAACAAATAGGTAAAGTAAATAAACTTTAGTTATAAATCATACAAAATGCTAACCTGCAGTTATCACAAAGTCAAGTTTACCGTCCTGCAAAGTTTGTCACAATTCGATCACACTCAACCAACTTCCATATATACTTTGGTATGCTTAACGTTTACTCCAAAACATAAGCAAAATAGAAAAAAATTTCCGCTTTTTTTTTTGTTTAAACGAATTCCATAATCCGCATAATCATGACACGCGTTTGGGTGGCCCAACCTAAAACTAGGCAGCCTATAATTGGATCAAAAAAATGGAAGCAGTGGATGCTAAGTTGCCGAATCTGGAACTGCGATAAAAGCGGTCGATACTAAAATGTCTACACCAAATTTTAGGATATGTAGCCATTCCGATCAACTTTTTCGTTGATCTAAACCAACCCCCCCCCCCCCCCATAACTCACGTTTCAAGTGAAAGTATTTGTTTCATTTGAAATAAATTTCATAATTTAGCTACGATTTAGCTATGTTAATTTTTACTAATAAAAATTTAATGAATACGATGGTTTTCATGAAGCTCCCATAAGCTTCATAAAACCCACACAGCTTCATACACCCCATGTAACAATTGCTTTGTAATAAAAAAATATTATTTGATTTATGAACTCCATTTCACCAACTGATTGGAGCTGGACTGGCAACCTAAATCATGTAGTTTCTGCTTGTTTTTATTTGGAACGCCCTGCAATCTCTTAACTGGACAGCGCTACGAGCCTATACGCAGCCAAATTCCCATATGACGCAAAACAAAATCTTATTCACGTTAAATGTAATAAAATCCTAACTTAGGAGGATATAAGGATGCTTGTTTTAGTGATAAGTTGCCAAATAATTTGTTGTAGAATAAAAATTACAACGAGTTTCTTCATTGGAAAGGGAACTCGATATAGTTTGAAACACATTTGTTCTGCAATTTCATTACCTACGTAAGACACCCAAATGAAAATCACTTTTAGAAAAAGATCCTTTCTAAACTTTCTAAATTTCTACTTTCAAGAATTTACAAGTTTCTAAAATTTCAGTCTTTGTTAAGGATTTAAATTTAGAAAAGTAACTTTAAATTTTAACTTTAAATCAATAGTTCAAACCCTAAATTTAATACATATAATGGAAAAAATCCCACTAGGGTTGCATTAACTGACCCATGTGCTAAACAAATAGAGTTTCATACCAGTACTATGAATGAATACGCCGATTTTAATTTTCCGAAACCAGATGATGTAAGGGAGTTTAAGCATTTGTTGGAATTATCTTGTCACGAAACAGTGACACCTCAACTTCCAAGTATATCTATTTAGAAGAGCAGTTCAATGCCTACTTAGGATCAGCCTCTGTTTATTTGTCCGATTTTATGTTAATTGTTGCAACATGAATACTAGCAAGGCTAGGAGCGAATGGCTTGTAGGCCTTATCGGCTCAATAAAATATCAATCAATCTAGCAAGGCTATACATACACCTCTCTGTTAATAATTTCCTTGATATGAATATAAATTTGCTAAGCCATTGACGACAGTTCAATATTCACAACATAGTAAATTAAAAAAAAATATTTTCTGAAATAGAACTAGAGACCAGGAATCAAAAATAAAACGGGAATTTTGCCAAAAAAAAATCGTCTGGGACAACTACGAACTGCTGTTCATTAGAAAATTCACATTTTGAAATAATAGTCACAATTTTCCGACTTGTTTTAATTTTTTTTCCTTTTGCCTATTCCCCTTAAATTTACTGGGGTTTCTATCTCAATTCATTGGCAATTTACTCAGACATCGTTTAACACTGTGCTTCAGAAATACATAACCAAGATTACGACGAGCTCTTAATTAAAGTAGTTCTCGGCTTGTTACCTCCATCAAATACAAAATGCGGACTTGAATAAGCAACTCCTGAATCAATTTGTACGCTAGTGAACTGGAATTTTCGTGCAGCCAAGTGGTCCCTGCTCCGATATTCGCTCAAAGGTCATGTAAAACCCATTCTCAATTCTACTTTGCCTTTCTGCTGCTAGCGGCCGCTGGTTGTACCAAAGAGAGCCTAGATTTCCTGAAATAATAGGCTGCTGAAATATTCGCCATATTCGTTGCTTAGTGATTTATTTACAACAGGTGGGTGATCTGGCTTGCCAATGCGTTATCATTTCAAAAGTTAGAAAAACTGTCGGTTCATTAATGCCTCTTACTGCCGGGATCCTTCATTTTTCAATCTTAAGACATGTCCGAAATTCTGATCAAATTACCAGATAATATTTCAACTTTAGTTTTATAAAAGGTTACATTTATCTGCCTGACTTGCACGCTACCTATTTGACGTAATAATGGCAACCCAATACGTTTAGTTGTATCAATATTATTAAATTCTGAATGAAAAAGCTTTAAAATAACCTCCATTCCAAAATAAAGGTGACTGAATCGCAATGCATATTTATTGTTCAGATTTCGAAATATTTTGAAATCCATCTGCCAATTCTAATTATTTTTCCAATGAATTTAAAATTTATTTGTCTGGTAATCTATTGAAATATGAAGCTAATTGTGGTAATGCCAAAATTCGATCTGTCGTTGATGCCAATCCAATTTACAATAAAATCCAATTCTGAATACTTTATTTAACAATTTATGAAACTGATCAAGTGATACCAACTGCACACAATTTATCCTAATTAAACACTACTTGTCCCTCAAAACTGGGAAATTAACAGGATTTTGAGCAGGAACTCAACCAATAACTAAATTATTAGTTTGCTCACAACTTAGTTGTTGTTTACACGGTAGCCTAAAATTGCTTTCATTCAGGCTATCAACCCGGTTTGCGGATCGTTACAAGACTGCATTCCTGAC